>CAWUFW010019865.1:0-170732 GCA_963921515.1 Calotriton arnoldi
TCGTTTTGAATGCGTGCTAAAACCAGCTGTTTTCTGAGTAATCAATGGAATACAACTCTGGGAAGGAAGCGTTATTCCATCAGCCCAGCCAGGCCTAAAATGATCGCGTCAGTATGAACTAATGCGGTAGACGAGAGAGTATTTGCAAAATACCTTCAAATAAACAGGTGGGCGGAGAAAATCATTAATACCAATAACTCAAACCGGATTTGCAAGTGATGATAATATCGCTTCGTGAAGCCCCTATTAGAAGGAGCGAGCATCGGAAGATAGTTCCGCCTGTTTGTGGATTATTCCACGGCGTTTGATAAAGATTGGCACCGGCGAAAACTGTGAATGAAATTAACGGCATGAAGATGGTCTGAATACTTCTGAATTTTATTATTGTGTATGTAGGAAGATGATCCTGACTATATGGTTGCCCCCACTTTTTTATGGTGTTTTGCTGGTTTATGACTTAGTTGGACTGGGATCCTGCTATTCAGGGCCCCAGTCTATCTGCTTTCTCTGTAAAAGGTTTCCATGTGCCTTAGGCACATCTCTGATTGGAATCTGGAGTGCCCTTATAAGTCCCTAGTATATGGTATACTATGTACCAAGGGCATAGGTACCTCAGAGGCCTGCCAGGGGCTGCAGCATGTATTATGCCACCCCTGGAAGGCCATCCAAACTGACACCACAGGTCTGCTACTGCAGCCTGGGTAAGGTGGTGCATGCACCCCTTACTGTGATATAGGTTACCTATATCACGAAATACATACACACATATAAACCTATAAGTCACTCCTAAGGCAGGCCTTATCAATCCTAAAGGCAGAGTGCATGGTTCCTATGTGAGAGGGTGCCCCTGCATGAGCAGGGCCCCTCTGCAGCGTTCGGAGACCATCTCTGATGCTGTTTGTAGTGCAGCCTGACCATATACTCTTAAGCGCATTATATCCTCGCGGTAAAATGCTAACTTTGGAATGGCTGCACCTAAACATGTCGTGTTTGGTGTCAAACATCTTGGAATACTACCCCCCCCGCCAATACTGGCGGCGGGGGTAGCATTCCACCCTTCTAGAGGGAAAGACATGTTAACTCTGACGAGTCCGGTAACTTCTTTCCAGAGCCCTGGCATCACAAAATGGATGCTGCTGCCACAGACACGAGTCTGGCCTCCTGCTGCTGGACGAAACTCCGGCAGGGAGGCCTGGACAATAGGTTTCCTGTCCCAGGGAGGTGTGACCACCTCCCCAGACAGGATAATGTGTATTGGGGCTGGGCGGGAGCACCATCTGTGTGCTTTGAAGTCCTGCACTGGGGGCACATTTGGTGTCCCTGTGCATACCCCAGTTCAAACCGGATCAGGGGCTTGCAGCCCCTGCTTTGGCGTGAACTGGACAAAGGGAAAGGGTGTAGCCACCCCTCTGCCCTGACCCACCCATAGGTGGGACCACAGAGTAGTCCAACCCCTATCTTTAGAATAAAGGTAGGAACCCAGTCCTTAGGACTTTAGATTATACCTGGACGAAACTCTGACACTGAATCCTGGACCTTCGACGCTCTACGACAAGATTAGAGGACTGAAGAATCTCCCTTGGGGTCAAGGAGTGACTCCCCTGCTTGGCAGGCACCAAAGAAGCATCTGTCCGGTTCGCATTACTGAAGCTCCCGTCGGACGCCGAAGTCATCGCATCACCAGAGGTGGATTCTCAGACTTCTCCGAGGCTACCCTGAGTCCCCAGCAAAGCTGACGCCCGTGGCTATCGTGGGTGACTTGAGACCATGAACCCTGGACACCGAGCACATTTGCAAGTGCACCATCTTCTGGGTCTCCCAAGAAGTCTTGCTTTGGGCTCCTAGTAGCCCTAGCCTCCAGCACCACCTGCACCGAAGATCACTGGCCCCCACTCCACGAGTGTCCTGCAAGCCAGCTCCACATGCGGCGTCACGAGGCTCCTTCGCGGTCGCTAGCCCGTTGGCTAGTAGCCCTTAACGAAGGCCAATCTTTTCCTTACTTGGCATCCTAGTTGCTCCAGGCCTGCCCTCACTTACCCTTGCTGGGTGAGTTCCACAAACCTTGCTGGTCTGCACCATCGACGATCTACATCTTAGTCAAGACTTGCCGTTACCAAGGCTTGTTGGGTCCAATCCGGTCGCCGACACCTCAGCACTCGACAGACATCGAGCACCAGCCGGAATCCTGCTCCTGGTTGCCGACAACGCCTCCCGGACCTCGTGGCTGAAGAGTCAAGACGACCGTCAATGCACCTGAAGCACTCAACATCGGTGGGCATCTGTCCATCGCCTTCCTGGTCACTGGCTAGTGACCCAGACTCTGTCCCCTCTGCTTTCAGGTTCACCAGAACTCCGATCCACTCTTGGATCCACCCGGACACTTTTCTCTTGGCCACCAGCAGCACTTTGCAGCAGATCGCCATTCGAAGCGACGACGAAACCCGACCCCGAAAGGCACCTATGCACCCGGCTTCCCTGGGTGAGGTAACACGAGTACTCCGGTGCTCCCGTGGGTAGAGACTCTTCAAAGTCCTAGATCTCAAAGGGTTTTGTCCTAGTCCTCTTCTAAGTGTCCCTTTCCTCTATTTTCCCGATCCCGACTTTCTCCATAGAAGTTAACGGCGTATCGCGGTTGTGTATTTACACTGCACGCGTCTCCCGTGGGTCCCCTGTGTCACTACCTTGGGTGGTTCCTTGTGGTCCAAGCACTTCTAGAGGCTCTAGGCCTAGTGTCTAATTCAGTCGTGGTTCGCATACCACTTTATTGGTATATGGTTTGGTACGCCCCTAGGGCCCAAACGTGTATTTGTGCTATTATTGTGATTTAAGATCTTATAACTTATGTACTTGAACTCTAGCCTCATAAAGAGACTAGAGGGGTGTGTTTAGTAATAAATACATATATTTTGAATATATACCTGGTGTGGTGCTCTTTCATTTGGTCACTCAAGAGATTATAGACTGGTAAAACAAGCTGCTTTACATTCCTTCAAGACTTAGCCTGAAGGCTGCTCTCCATAGCTACCACTAGGATAGCTTTCAATAAGGTTGTCTTTAACCTACCTACCATAAGAGTCGATTTGGACTGGTGCAAGGTGCCCACTATAATTAGTGGACAGCATATGCCAGGCCAACTTCTCACATTGGTGTGCAGCGTGTGGGATTCCAGCTTGCTATTGTTTTACCAGATAATCTCAATTGAATTGATCAACTGAAAACCACTAAAGGTACCTAAGGTACATATAATTTAAGCTTAGAATAACAGTAAGTTCTACTGAACTTAGAGTTGTGTGTTAAGGGATAGCACAACCCTTTCTACAACTCAAGAGAGTTTAGTAGGCCACACTAGAGTAGGTAGTGCATACACCACACCACACTAGTAATGTCTTTAAGGGGAGGATCCAAAGAATCCTTGCAGGAAGCCATTGAGCTTCCACCCTCCAAGTATGATACACTCCCATTCTTGGAATTGAGAGCTTTATGCAACTTGAGAAAAATAAGGACAGGCCAAAGCCCCACCACCCAACACCTCAAGGAGTTGTTGGTGGCTTATGACCTTAGTAAGCCTGTAGGGACTGAAGGGGTAGGAGCTGAGGGTGGGGCAGAAGAAGAGGAGGAGGCCAGGGGTACCAATACCCCCAGCCCCCCTCTGAGACTGGCCAGGAGGGTGACAATGACCCTGACCTGGATAACCCAATCCCTCCTGTGGAAGATGATGAGGATGATCAGAATTATGCCCTCTTTGTCCCTCCAGGAAGGATTAAGAGTGTGCCCAGAAGGTCTAGGTCTCCTTCTCAGGAGTCTAACCACTCTGGCACCTCTATAGGGAGCTCTGTCTCATCTCATAGGAGAGAATCCTCTCATGAGAGAAGAAAGAGGCTAGTCCAGTATGAGGAAACTCAGCTGGAACTCAGAAAAAAGCAATTAGCTTTAGATAGAGAATCCCTAGATCTCCTTAGAGAGAGAAGAAAGTTGGGACTAGAGTCCCATGGTGGCAGCAATATCCCTAGAGATAGGGACAGGTCTTATGACCATAGAAACCTAAACAAGATTGTCCCTCCCTACCAGAGTGGGGATGACATCCACAAATGGATAACTGCACTGGAGAGGGCCTGTAAAGTTCAGAAGGTCCCCCAGAGGCAGTGGGCAGCAATCTTGTGGCTCTCCTTTGCAGACAAAGGTAGAGACAAGCTCCTCACTGTAAGAGAAGAGGATGCTGACAATTACACAGTCTTGAAGAGTGCTCTGATAGATGGGTTTGGCCTAACCACTGAACAGTATAGGTTGAAGTTCAGAGACACCCAAAAGCTCAGACTCAAGACTGGGTTGATTTTGTAGATTGTGCTACAAAGGCTCTGGAAGGTTGGATACATGGCAACAAAGTGCATGACTTTTTAGGATTGTACAATTTGATTATGAGGGAGCAGATCCTTAATAATTGTCAAAACCAGCTTTTGCACCAGTATCTGGTGGACTCTGATCTGACCTCTCCCCAAGAATTGGGAAAGAAGGCAGACAAATGGGTCAGAACCAGAGTAAAAACTAGAAATCAGGGTGGTGACCAGAAGAAAGATTCTACTAAGTCCCAAGAGAAAGGTGGGGATAAATCTAAGGATAAGTCCCCTACAGGGCCCCAAAATTCCTCTTCTGGGGGTGGGTCCCAAACTCCTTCCTCTCCTGAAAAGAAACCATATTGCCATGTCTGTAAAAAGCCTGGGCACTGGAAAACTGATCCCAGTTGCCCCAGGATTGGCAATAAAGAAAATGTTCCTCCCACAACTACTACCACCCCTCCTGGTACTACCAGTAGTAATCCTCCAGTTGGGAGTAGTGCACCCAAAAAGTTAGGTGCTTTTGCAAGAGGAACAGAGGTGGGCCCTAGTTTAGACAGGGACCCCTCAACAGACTCCTCTGACTCTGATGGTGGTATAGGATTTGCCACCTTTACCATGGGTCCCATAGCATTGGGCAGGTACAGATTGGAGCCAATAATTAATGGTCAGAAAGCTGTGGCATTTAGGGACACAGGGGCTAGTGTCACCATGGTGGCAGGGAAACTAGTCCCCCTCACCAGCTTTTACCTGAGTTTAAATACCAGGTGACCAACATTGATGGTGTCAGAACAGATCACCCCATGGCCATAGTCAATCTCAGCTGGGAGGGGGTCACAGGCCCAAAGAGAGTGGCAGTGTCCCCCACCTTACCTGTAGATTGCCTGATGGGCAATGATCTGGAGATTTCAGCCTGGGCTGAAGTTGAACACCAAACCCATCTCAGGATGCTGGGCGTCCCTGTAAAGGCTAGTGGGGCTGTGATGGCCACAGCCCCAGCCCAAGATTTTGGAGAGATGGAGCCTGGAAGAATGGCCCACTCTCCCCCAAAAGAGAGCACAAGGGTTGAAGAAAAGTCTTCTTCCCTCCAGACAGTAGGTAAGGGTCAGCCTCCTCAGGGAACTGACCCTACCCCTAGTGAAGGAACTGCCCCAGAGGTAGTCAGGCCTGGCATGGCCACACCCCTGATGGCAGAGGACCCTTCCAAGGTGGTACCCAGTCTGGAGCAGGTAACCTGCCCCTCTCTACCCTGCCTCAGCCAGCCCAGGGCTGCAGAGGTCAGGGAGGTCAGTGGACCCCCAGGGCCCCCTGTCCAGAGGAACCCCCATCAGCAGATTAGGGGCACCCAGTCTAGTAGCCCTAGCCAGGTGAAAACTCCTCTACACACTGAGGGATCCCCCATGCCTTTATGTAGGGACCTCCCCCAGAAGGACTCTGGTAGGCAAGGGCAAACCTGGGACCTGAAGGTTCCAAACCTGCCCTGTCCCTCCAGTAGTCCATCCAAAGGGACCCAACCCCCAGCTGTAGGCAGCCAAAGGTTGACCCTTAGAGCAAAGTGCAACTCAGTCATGGAAAGACAGGCATACATGGTGACCAGTGATCTGAGGAAGCTGAGGCCAACATTCCTAGGGCCTCACTTCCCTACTCAGACACCTCACCAGCCTTGTACTTTACCTAAGCACACCAGAGGTAGTGATTCCCCATGGTGGAGACCCTCTCATACCCTTAGGGTGAGGGATTGCTTAGTGGACCATAACATAGGGGGCAACCATGCTAGTGCAGGTGCTTCCTTATATGGCCACTTAGTCAATATAGGCTCAACTGGCCAAGGTTAGCCTTATCTCCTTTCGTTTGGGGGGTTATGTAGGAAGGTGGAATCTGACTATATGGTTGCCCCCACTTTTTTGATGGTGTTTTGCTGGTTTATGACTTAGTTGGACTGGGATCCTGCTATTCAGGGCCCCAGTCTATCTGCTTTCTCTGTAAAAGGTTTCCATGTGCCTTAGGCACATCTCTGATTGGAATCTGGAGTGCCCTTATAAGTCCCTAGTATATGGTATACTATGTACCAAGGGCATAGGTACCTCAGAGGCCTGCCAGGGGCTGCAGCATGTATTATGCCACCCCTGGAAGGCCATCCAAACTGACACCACAGGTCTGCTACTGCAGCCTGGGTAAGGTGGTGCATGCACCCCTTACTGTGATATAGGTTACCTATATCACGAAATACATACACACATATAAACCTATAAGTCACTCCTAAGGCAGGCCTTATCAATCCTAAAGGCAGAGTGCATGGTTCCTATGTGAGAGGGTGCCCCTGCATGAGCAGGGCCCCTCTGCAGCGTTCGGAGACCATCTCTGATGCTGTTTGTAGTGCAGCCTGACCATATACTCTTAAGCGCATTATATCCTCGCGGTAAAATGCTAACTTTGGAATGGCTGCACCTAAACATGTCGTGTTTGGTGTCAAACATCTTGGAATACTACCCCCCGCCAATACTGGCGGCCGGGGTAGCATTCCACCCTTCTAGAGGGAAAGACATGTTAACTCTGACGAGTCCGGTAACTTCTTTCCAGAGCCCTGGCATCACAAAATGGATGCTGCTGCCACAGACACGAGTCTGGCCTCCTGCTGCTGGACGAAACTCCGGCAGGGGAGGCCTGGACAATAGGTTTCCTGTCCCAGGGAGGTGTGACCACCTCCCCAGACAGGATAATGTGTATTGGGGCTGGGCGGGAGCACCATCTGTGTGCTTTGAAGTCCTGCACTGGGGGCACATTTGGTGTCCCTGTGCATACCCCAGTTCAAACCGGATCAGGGGCTTGCAGCCCCTGCTTTGGCACGAACTGGACAAAGGGAAAGGGGTGTAGCCACCCCTCTGCCCTGACCCACCCATAGGTGGGACCACAGAGTAGTCCAACCCCTATCTTTAGAATAAAGGTAGGAACCCAGTCCTTAGGACTTTAGATTATACCTGGACGAAACTCTGACACTGAATCCTGGACCTTCGACGCTCTACGACAAGATTAGAGGACTGAAGAATCTCCCTTGGGGTCAAGGAGTGACTCCCCTGCTTGGCAGGCACCAAAGAAGCATCTGTCCGGTTCGCATTACTGAAGCTCCCGTCGGACGCCGAAGTCATCGCATCACCAGAGGTGGATTCTCAGACTTCCCCGAGGTTACCCTGAGTCCCCAGCAAAGCTGACGCCCGTGGCTATCGTGGGTGACTTGAGACCGTGACCCCTGGACACCGAGCACATTTGCAAGTGCACCATCTTCTGGGTCTCCCAAGAAGTCGTGCTTTGGGCTCCGAGTAGCCCTAGCCTCCAGCACCACCTGCACCGAAGATCACTGGCCCCCACTCCACGAGTGTCCTGCAAGCCAGCTCCACGTGCGGCGTCACGAGGCTCCTTCGCGGTCGCTAGCCCGTTGGCTAGTAGCCCTTAACGAAGGCCAATCTTTTCCTTACTTAGCATCCTGATTGCTCCAGGCCTAACCTCACTTACCCTCACTGAGTGAGTTCCACAGACCTTGCTGGTCTGCACCATCGACAATCTACATCTTACTCGAGACTTGCTGTTGCCAAGGCTTGTTGGGTCCAATCCGGTCGCCGACACCTCAGCACTCGACAGACATCGAGCACCAGCCCGAATCCTGCTCCTGGTTGCCAACAACGCCTCCCGGACCTCGTGGCTGAAGAGTCAAGACGACTGTCAACGCACCTGAAGCACTCGACATCGGTGGGCATCTGTCCATCGCCTTCCTGGTCACTGGCTAGTGACCCAGACTCTGTCCCCTCTGCTTTCAGGTTCACCAGAACTCCGATCCACTCTTGGATCCACCCGGACACTTTTCTCTTGGCCGCCAGCAGCACTTTGCAGCAGATCGCCATTCGAAGCGACGACGAAACCCGACCCCGAAAGGCACCTATGCACCCGGCTTCCCTGGGTGAGGTAACACGAGTACTCCGGTGCTCCCGTGGGTAGAGACTCTTCAAAGTCCTAGATCTCAAAGGGTTTTGTCCTAGTCCTCTTCTAAGTGTCCCTTTCCTCTATTTTCCCGATCCCGACTTTCTCCATAGAAGTTAACGGCGTATCGCGGTTGTGTATTTACACTGCACGCGTCTCCCGTGGGTCCCCTGTGTCACTACCTTGGGTGGTTCCTTGTGGTCCAAGCACTTCTAGAGGCTCTAGGCCTAGTGTCTAGTTCAGTCGTGGTTCGCATACCACTTTATTGGTATATGGTTTGGTACGCCCCTAGGGCCCAAACGTGTATTTGTGCTATTATTGTGATTTAAGATCTTATAACTTATGTACTTCGAACTCTAGCCTCATAAAGAGACTAGAGGGGTGTGTTTAGTAATAAATACATATATTTTGAATATATACCTGGTGTGGTGCTCTTTCATTTGGTCACTCAAGAGATTATAGACTGGTAAAACAAGCTGCTTTACATTCCTTCAAGACTTAGCCTGAAGGCTGCTCTCCATAGCTACCACTAGGATAGCTTTCAATAAGGTTGTCTTTAACCTACCTACCATAAGAGTCGATTTGGACTGGTGCAAGGTGCCCACTATAATTAGTGGACAGCATATGCCAGGCCAACTTCTCACACACACCTACTGTCCTGGCTGGTAAACAGTCAGCACAACCTTTTGGTCATGCCAGGCTTTCTGTAATTCCTGGCTAGCCTCAAGGTTTTTGGTTGCGTTTTTCATATACTCAGCCATCTGGGAGCGGAGACCAAGTACATAGTCCACTATGTCCTGTTTAGGGGTTTGAGAGGTAACTCCCAACCTTCCTTCACCAGACACAATGGACCCCTGACAGGATGGCCAAACAAAAGTTCAAAAGGGCTGTAGCCAACCCCCTTTTGAGGCACCTCCCTGTATGCAAATAAAAGGCAGGGCAAGAGTATGTCCCATCTTCGCCTAAGCTTTTCTGGGAGCCCTTTAATCATGCCCTTCAAGGTTTTGTTGAATCTCTCAACTAAACCATTGCATTGTGGGTGATAGGGTGTGGTGAACTTACAAGTCCTCCACACTCCTTCCACATTGCAGTCAAGTAACTGGACATAAAGTTTGCATCTCTGTCAGATACTACCTCCTTAGGAAAGCCCACTCTTGAGAAAATTCCCAGGAGGGCCCTTGCCACCACAGGAGCTGTAGTGGTCCTAAGGGGAATGGCTTCTGGGTACCTGGTGGCATGGTCCACCACCACCAAGATAAACCTGTGCCCAGATGCTGTTTGGGGATCCATGGGACCAACTATGTCAATCCCCACCCCTCAAAGGGAACCCCCACCACAGGTAGTGGTATCAGGGGGCCTTTGTGGTGCCACCTGCCTTCCCACTGGCTTGGCAGGTTACACAGGAGCGACAAAACTCCTTGGTGTCTTCAGACATGTGGGGCCAGTGAAAGTGAGGGACAATTCTGTCCCAAGTCTTGTTCTGGCCCTGGTGAACTGCTAAGGGAATATCATGGGCTAGTGTCAATAGGAAGCCCCTGAACTTCAGAGGTATAACCAACCTCCTGGCTGCTCCAGGCTTGGGGTCTCTACTCTCTGAGTACAGGAGTCCATCATCCCAATATATCTTATGGGTGCCACTAGCATTCCCAGCAGCCTCAGCAGCAGCCTGCTGTCTGAGGGGTTCAAGAGAGGGGCAGTTCAGCTGCTCCTGGCTCAGATCTGCCCTGGAAGGCCCCCTGTCCCCAAGAACTCAACCTGATCAGGTTCAAGCTCCTCTGGGACAGTTCCTTCTTTAGGCCTGAGATCATCTTCCTCAAAAGACTGATCTTCCTCCTGAGCCAAGGGGGAAGGCAGTGCCTTAACCCTACTGCTCCTTCTCTTGGGAGGCACCTGGTCCATTATTCCAGAATCCAGGGCCTGTTCAGCTTTTGACATTTTTGCCTGTGACCTAGTCACAGCAAAGACATGTGCAGGGATCCCTAGCATTTCTGCATGTTTCCTGAGCTCCACCTCTGCCCAAGCTGAGGTTTCAAGATCATTGCCAAGCAAGCATTCAACTGGTAGGTCTGCACTCACCACAACCTTCTTAAGGCCAGTTACCCCTCCCCAGGAGAAGTTAACAACTGCCAGAGAACGGTCTGTTCTGACATTGCTAGCATTGGTCACTTGGTACATTTCACCAAGTATAATCTGCCCAGGATCCACAAGATCTTGTGTCACCATGGTGACACTTGCTCCTGTGTCCCTGAATGCCAAAGCCTCCCTTCCATTAATTAAAGGCTGCTGTCTGTATTTGCCCAAATTATTGGAACTCACAAAGGGGGACATATCCATGCCCCCATCACAGACTAGGACAGCCTGAGTTGGCACTCTGACTAGGCCAGAGTCCATCTCAGTACCCAGGGTCAACCCTACTAAACCCTTATTCTGAGTGTTTCCACCACCACTTGTAGCTGGACTATGGGGAACAGTTGCCTTAGGGGCAATGGTGGCTGGAGTGGAGTCTTTGGACTTGGTGCAATCACTGGTCCAGTGAGTCTTTTGCTTACAGACTTTGCACCATGGTTTCCTTTGGCCTTTTCCTTTATTAGATTGGGGTTCCCCACCAGATGCAGATTTTTGGGGACCTTGAGAAGACTTCTGGTCTTTACCCTTCTCCCCACCCTTATCAGAGTTTTTGGAATCTTGCTTCTTCTGGTCACCACCTTGGTTCTGTACTTTCTGCTTCACCCTGGTTCTGACCCATTTGTCTGCCTTAATTCCCAATTCTTGGGGAGAGGTCAGATCAGAGTCAACCAGGTACTGATGTAGCAACTGATTCTGACAGTTATTAAGAATCTGCTCACTCATGATTAAATTATACAATCCTTTGAAGTCACACACCTTACTGCCCAGTAACCAGCCTTCCAGAGCCTTGGTAGCACAATCTACAAAGTCCACCCAGTCCTGTGTCTGTGCCTTTTGGGTATCTCTGAACTTTAACCTGTATTGCTCAGTGGTTAGGCCAAACGCATCTATCAGGGCACTCTTCAGGACTTGGTAATCATCAGCATCCTCTTCTCTTACAGTGAGGAGCTTGTCTCTACCTTTGTCTGCAAAGGAGAGCCACAAGATTGCTGCCCACTGCTCCTGGGGGACCCTCTGAACTTTACAGGCCCTTTCCAGTGCAGTTATCCATTTGTGGATGTCATCCCCACTCTGGTAGGGGGGACAATCTTGCTCAGGTTTCTATGGTCATAAGACCTTTCCCTACCACTAGGGAAGTTGCTGCCACCATGGGACTCTAGTCCCAACTTTCTTCTTTGTCTATGAAGCTCCAGGGACTCCCTGTCTATAGCCAACTGCTCTCTTCTGATTCTCAACTGAGCTTCCTCATACTTGAGCAGTCTCTCTTTCCTTTCATGAGAGGATTCCCTCCCATGGGAGGAGACAGAGGTCCCTACTGAGGTGTCAGAGTGGTTAGACTCCTGAGAAGGAGATCTAGTCCTTCTGGGGACACTCTCAACTCTTCCTGGGGGGACAAAGGGGAGGTCCTTCTGGGCCTCCTCCTCTTCCTCAGGAGTAGCTGCACTTTCCAGGTCAGGATCATTGTCATCCCCCTGGCCAGTTTCAGAGGTCAGGTCCTGGGCATTTTCATCCCTGGCCCTCCCTCATCTTCTGCCCCACCCTCTCTGCCTACCCTTTCAGACCTTAAGGGTCTTCTAAGATCAGCCAGCAGAAGCATCTCCAGGAGACGTTGGGTGTTGGCACTTTTGCCTGTCTTCAACTTCCTAACTTTGCACAACTCTCTCAATTCCAAGAAGGTGAGGTTGTCATATCTGGATGGCAGGAGCTCTCTGGTTCCTGGCAGTGAAGACATTACTAGTGTGGTGTGGTGTATGCACAACCTACGCTAGTGTGGCCTACTAAACTCTCTTGAGTTGTAGAAAGGGTGTGCTATCCCTTAACACACAACTCTAAGTTCAGTAGAACTTACTGTATCCTAAGCTTGATTTATATGTACCTAAGGTACACTTAGAGGTTTTCAGTTGATCAATTCAATTGAGATTATCTGGTAAAACAATAGCAAGCTGGAATCCCACCGCTGCCACCAATGTGAGACGTTTGCCTGGTATATGCAGTCCACTAATTATAGTGGGCACCTTGCACCAGTCCAAACAACCCCTTATTGGAGATAGGTTAAAGACAACCTTTATTGAAAGCTATCCTAGTGGTAGCTATGGAGAGCAGCCTTCAGGCTAAGTCTTGAAGGAATGTAAAGCAGCTTGTTTTACCAGTCTATAATCTCTTGAGTGACCAAATGAAAGAGGACCACACCAGGTATATATTTAAAATATATGTATTTAGTCTTAAACACACCCCTCTAGTCTCTTTATGAGGCTAGAGTTCGAAGTACATAAGTTACAAGTCGAATATCAACAGTAATAGCACAGATACACGTTTGAGCCCTAGGGGCGTACCAAACCATATACCAATAAAGTGGTATAAGAACCACGACTGAGCTAGACACAAGGCCTAGCGCCTGTAGAAGTGCTTGGCCCTCAAGGAACCACTCAAGGTAGTGACACAGGGGACCCACGGGGGACGCGTGCAGTGTGAGAACACAGCCGCGAGCTGCCGTTGACTTCTATGGGGAATGTCGCGGTTGGAGTTTTAAAGAAAAAGGACACTTAGAGGAGGACTTGGAGCAAACCCCTTTAGAACTAGGCTGTTCTTGAGTCAATACCCACGGGAGCACCGGAGTACTCGTGTTGCCTCACCCAGGGAAGCCGGGTGCATAGGTGCCTTTCGGGGTCGGGTTTCGTCGTCGTTTTCAATGGCGATCTGCTGCAAAGTGCTGCTGGCGACCAAGTCGAAAGTGTTCGGGTGGATCCAAAGGTGGATCGAAGATCTGAAGAACCTGAAAGCAGAGGGGACAGAGTCTGGGTCACTAGCCAGTGACCAGGAAGGCGATGAGCAGATGCCCACCGATGTCGGGTGCTTCAGGTAGGTTGACATTCATCTTGACTCTTCAGCCACGAGGTCCAGGAGGCGTCGACGATGACCAGGAGCTGGATTCGAGCTGTCCCACAACGTCTGTCGATGGCTGGCATGTCGGCGACCGGATTGGACCCAACAAGCCTTGGCAACGGCAAGTCATGTGGAAATAGAAGAAGGACGGTGGTACAGACCAGCAAAGTCTGAGGGACTCACCCAGCAAGGGTAAGTCAGGGCACGTTGGGAGCAACCAGGGAAGCCCAAGCAGAAGAAGAGTAGCCTTCAGGAGGGCCAACTAGCCAACGGACTAGCGACCGCGCAGGAGCCTCAAGTGGACGCACTTGGAGCTGGCTCACAGGACACTCGTGGAGTGGAGGCCAGTGATCTTCAATGCAGTCGGTGCTGGAGGCGGGGCTACTAGGAGCCCAAAGCACAACTTCGTGAAAGACCAGGAAAAGGATGCACTTGCAAATGAACTTGGTGTTCCGGGGTCATGGTTCCACGTTACCCACAACAGCTACGGGCCTCAGCTTTTCTGGGGACTCAGGGCAGCCTCGGGGAAGTCTGAAAATCTACCTCTGGGGATGCAAAGACTTCGGCGTCCGGTGGGAGCTTCGGCGATGCAGACCGGACAATTGCTTCTTTGGTGCCTGCCAAGCAGGGGAGTCACTCCTTGACCCCAAGGGAGATTCTTCAGTCCTCTAGTCTTGAGTAGAGCGTCGAAGTTCCAGGATTCAGTTACAGAGTTTCGTCCAGGGATATCTAAAG
This sequence comes from Calotriton arnoldi, assembly GCA_963921515.1. Lineage (NCBI taxonomy): Eukaryota > Metazoa > Chordata > Amphibia > Caudata > Salamandridae > Calotriton > Calotriton arnoldi. The sequence continues at coordinate 14,049 of CAWUFW010019865.1, forward strand.
TCCTAAGGACTGGGGTCCCATACTTATACAAAGTTAGGGGGTTGGACATACTCTGGGGACCCACCTATGGGAGGGTCAGGGAAGAGGGGTGGTTACACCCATTTCCCTTTGCCCAGTTTCATGCCAGAGCAGGGGCAGGTAGCCCCTGCAACCGGTTTGAACTGGCATATGCACAGGGACACCAAATGTGCCCCCAGTGCAGGACTTCACAGCACCAGAGGGTGCTCCCGCCCAGCCCCAATACACACTATCCTGGCTGGGGAGGTGGTTACACCTCCCTTTGACAGGAAACCTATTGTCCAGGCCTCCCCTGCCGGAGTTTCTGTCAGCAGCAGGAGGCCAGACCCGTGTCTGTGGCAGCGGCATCCATTTTGTGATGCCAGGGCTCTGGAAAGAAGTTACCGGGCAGCCCGGTGTGTAGATGTCTCTCCCTCTAGAAGGGTGGAATGCTACCCCTGCCGCCAGGATTGGCGGGGGGTAGTATTCCAAGATGTTTGACACCAAACACGACATGTTTTGGTGCAGCCAGTCCAAAGTTAGCATTGTACCGCGAGGATATAATGCACTTAAGAGTATATGGTCAGGCTGTACCACAAACAGCATCAGAGGAGGGACTCCGAATGCTTCAGAGGGGCTCTGCTTATGCAGGGGCACCCTCTCACATAAAAACCAAGCACTCTGCCTTCAGGATTGTTAAGGCCTGCCATAGGAGTGACTTATAGGTTTATATGTGTGTGCAATGGTAGTGATATAGGTAGCCTATATCACAGTAAGGGGTGCATGCACCACCTTACCCAGGCTGCAGTAGCAGACCTGTGGTGTCATTTTGGCTGGTCTTCCAGGGGTGGCATAATACATGCTTCAGCCCCTGGCAGGCCTCTGGGGTACCTATGCCCTGGGTACATAGTATACCATATACTAGGGACTTATAAGGGCACTCCAGATTCCAATCAAAGATGTACCTAAGGTACATGGAAACCATTTTAGAGAGGAAGCAGCTAGGCTGGGGTTCTGATTAGCAGGGCCCCAGCCAGACTAAAGTCGAAAAACAGTGAAGCATCTGCAAAAAGTGGGGGTACCCATGTGAAGCAGATCCTACTCTCCTACACATTGTACATTTCAGTTGCTTCTCTCTGCACTTCTCTTGACTCTTTCTGCAGCTCTCTACCCTCTTTCTGTACCCCTCTTGCCTCTTTCTGCACTTCTCTTGCTTCTTTCTGTACCTCTCTTGCTTCTTCTGCACCACTCTCGTCTATTTCTACACCCTGCTTCCCTCTCTCTGTACTTCTATATCTGCACCTCATTTGCCTCTTTCTGCAGTTCTCTTGCCTCTTGCTGCACCTCTGTTGCTTCTTTCTGCTTTTCTCCTGCCTCTTTCTGCACACCTCTTGACTATTTCTGCCCCTCTGTTGGTTCTTTCTGCACTTCTCCTGCCTCTTTCTGCACTTCTCTTGATTCTTTCTGTACCTCTCTTTCTTCTTTCTGCACCCCTCTTCCATCTTTCTGCACCCCTCTTGCTTCTTTCTGCAGCTCTTTTGCAAATTTCTGCACCCCTCTTAACTCTTTCTGCACCTCTGTTGCCTCTGTCTGCACACCTGTTCCCGCTTTCTGCACTTCTTTTGCCTGTTTCTGCAACCCTCTTGCCTCTTTCTGCAATTCTCTTGCCTCCTTCTGCACCTCTGTTGCTTCTTTCTGCACTTATCTTGCCTCTTTCTGCACCTCTCTTGCCTCTTTCTGTAGTTCTATTGCCTCCTTCTGCACCTCTTTCTCCAACTCTCTTGCCTTTTTCTGCACGTCACTTGTCTCTTTCTGCACTTCTCTTGCCTCTTTCTGCACCTCTGTTGACTCTTTCTTTACCTTACTTGCTTCTTTCTGCACCCCCTTGCCTCTTTCTGCACCCGTCTTCCCTCTTCCTGCACCTCTTTTGCCTCTTTATGCACCTCTGTTCCTTCTTTCTGCACTTCTCTTGCCTCTTTGTACATTTCAGTTGCTTCTTTCTGCACTTCTCTTGCCTCTTTCTGCAGCTCTCTTCCCTCTTTCTGTACCCCTCCTGCCTCTTTCTGCACTTCTCTTGCTTCTTTCTGTACCTCTCTTGCTTCTTCTACACCACTCATGTCTATTTCTACACCCTGCTTCCCTCTCTCTGCACTTCTCTATCTGCACCTCATGTGCCTCTTTCTGCAGTTCTCTTGCCTATTGCTGCACCTCTGTTGCTTCTTTCTGACCTTCTCCTTCCTCTTTCTGCACACCTCTTGACTATTTCTGCCCCTCTGTTGGTTCTTTCGGCACCCCTCCTACCTCTTTCTGCACTTTTCTTGCTTCTTTTTGTACCTCTCTTGCTTCTTTATGCACTTCTCTTGCCTCTTTCTGCACACCTCTTGACTCTTTCTGCTCCTCAGATGGTTCATTCTGCACCCCTCCTGCCTCTTTCTGCACTTCTCTTGCTTCTTTCTGTACCTCTCTTGCTTCTGTCTGCACCCTTCTTCCCTCTCTATGCACTTCTCTTGTCTCTTTCGACACCTCTCTGGCCTTTTTCTGCAGTTCTCTTGCCTCTTTATGCACCTCTGTTGCTTCTTTCTGCTTTTCTCCTGCCTCTTTCTGCACACCTCTTGACTATTTCTGCCCCTCTGTTGGTTCTTTCTGCACTTCTCCTGCCTCTTTCTGCACTTCTCTTGCTTCTTTCTGTACCTCTCTTTCTTCTTTCTGCACCCCTCTTCCATCTTTCTGCACCCCTCTTGCTTCTTTCTGCACCTCTTTTGCAAATTTCTGCACCCCTCTTAACTCTTTCTGCACCTCTGTTGCCTCTGTCTGCACACCTGTTCCCGCTTTCCGCACCTCTTTTGCCTGTCTCTGCAACCCTCTTGCCTGTTTCTGCAATTCTCTTACCTCCTTCTGCACCTCTGTTGCTTCTTTCTGCACTTATCTTGCCTCTTTCTGCACCTCTCTTGCCTCTTTCTGTAGTTCTATTGCCTCCTTCTGCACCTTTTTCTCCAACTCCCTTGCCTTTTTCTGCACGTCACTTGCCTCTTTCTGCACTTCTCTTGCCTCTTTCTGCACCTCTATTGACTCTTTCTTTCCCTTACTTGCTTCTTTCTGCACCCCCTTGCCTCTTTCTACACCCCTCTTCCTGCATCTCTTTTGCCTCTTTATGCACCTCTGTTCCTTCTTTCTGCACTTCTCTTGTCTCTTTGTACATTTCAGTTGCTTCTTTCTGCACTTCTCTTGCCTCTTTCTGCAGCTCTCTTCCCACTTTCTGTACCCCTCCTGCCTCTTTCTGCACTTCTCTTGCTTCTTTCTGTACCTCTCTTGCTTCTTCTGCACTACTCTTGTCTATTTCTACACCCTGCTTCCCTCTCTCTGCACTTCTCTATCTGCACCTCATTTGCATCTTTCTGCAGTTCTCTTGCCTATTGCTGCACCTCTGTTGCTTCATTCCGCCCTTCTCCTGCCTCTTTTTGCATACCTCTTGACTATTTCTGCCCCTCTGTTGGTTCTTTCTGCACCCCTCCTGCCTCTTTCTGCACTTCTCTTGCTTCTTTCTATACCTCTCTTGCTTCTTTCTGCATCCCTCTTCCATCTTTCTGCACCCCTCTTCCCTCTTTCTGCACTTCTCTTGCCTCTTTCTGCACCTCTCTTGCCTCTTTCTGCAGTTCCTTTGCCTCTTTCTGCTCCTCTGTTGGTTCTTTCTGCACCCCTCCTGCCTCTTTCTGCACTCCTCTTTCCTCTTTCTGCACTTCACTTGTCTCTTTCTGCACCTCTCTTGCCTCTTTCTGCAGTTCTCTTGCCTCTTTCTGCACCTCTGTTGCTTCTTTCTGTACTTCTATTGCTTCTTTATGTACTTCTCTTGCCTCTTTCTGCACACCTCTTGACTCTTTCTGCTCCTCAGATGGTTCATTCTGCACCCCTCCTGCCTCTTTCTGCACTTCTCTTGCTTCTTTCTGTACCTCTCTTGCTTCTGTCTGCACCCTTCTTCCCTCTCTTTCCACTTCTCTTGTCTCTTTCGACACCTCTCTGGCCTTTTTCTGCAGTTCTCTTGCCTCTTTCTGCACCTCTGTTGCTTCTTTATGCACTTCTCGTGCCTCTTTTTGCACACCTCTTGACTCTTTCTGCTCCTCTTTTGGTTCTTTCTGCACCCCTCTTTCTGCACTTCTCTTGCCTCTTTCTGCACCTTGCTTGCCTCTTTCTGCAGTTCTGTTGCCTCATTCTGCACCTCTGTTGCATCTTTCGGCACACCTCTTGACTCTTTCTGCTCCTCTGTTGGTTCTTTCTGCACCCCTCCTGCCTCTTTCTGCACTTCTCTTGCTTCTTTCTGTACCTCTCTTGCTTCTTTCTGTACCTCTCTTGCTTCTTTCTGCACCCGTATTCCCTCTTTCTGCACCAATCTTCCCTCTTTCTGCACCTCTCTTCCCTCTTTCTGCACCTCTCTTCCCTCTTTCTGCACTTCTCTTGCCTCTTTCTGCAGTTCTCTTGCCTCATTCTGCAGATCTCCTGCCTCTTTCTGTACCTCTGTTGCTTCTTTCTGAACTTCTGTTGCTTATTTCTGAACTTCTCTTGCCTCTTTCTGCACACCTCTTGACTCTTTCTGCTCCTCTGTTGGTTCTTTCTGCACCCCTCCTGCCTCTTTCTGCACCCCTCTTCCCTCTTTCTGCAACTCTCTTGCCTTTTTCTGCACCTGTGTTCCCAATTTGTGCACCTCTCTTGACTGTTTCTGCACCTCTCTTGCCTCATTCTGCACTTCTCTTGCCTCATTCTGGACTTCTCTTGCCTCTTTCTGCATTTCTGTTGCTTCTTTCTGCACTACTCTTGCCTCTATCTACATTTCTCATGCTTCTTTCTGCACTTCTCTTGCCTCTTTCTGCACCCCTCTTGCCTCTTTCTGCACCTCTGTTGCTTATTTCTGCACTTCTCTTGCTTCTTTCTGTACCTCTCCTGCTTCTTTCTGTACCCCTCTTGCTTCTTTCTGCACCCCTCTTCCCTCTTTCTGCACTTCTCTTGCCTTTTTCTGCACCTCGCCTGCCTCTTTCTGCAGCTCTCTTGCCTCCTTCTGAACGTCTGTTGCTTCTTTCAGCACTTCTAATGCCTCTTTCTGCACACCTCTTGACTCCTTCTGCTTCTCTGTAGGTTCTTTCTGTACCCTCCTGCCTCTTTCTCCACTTCTTTTGCTTCTTTATGTACCTCTCTTGCTTCTTTCTGCACCCCTCTTGCCTCTTTCTGCACCCCTCTTCCCTCTCTCTGCACTACACTTGGCTCTTTCTGCCGTCTCTTGCCTCTTTCTGCAGTTCTCTTGCCTCTTTCTGTACCTCTGTTGCTTCTTTCTGCTTTTCTATTTCCTCTTTCTGCACACCTCTTGACTCTTTCTGCTCCTCTGTTGGTTCTTTCTGCACCACTACTGCCTCTTTCTGCACTTCTCTTGCTTCTTTCTATACCTCTCTTGCCTCTTTCTTCACGTCTCTTGCCTCTTTCTGCACCCCTCTTGCCTCTTTATGCAGTTCTCTTGCTTCTTTCTGCACTTGTCTTGCTTCTGTCTGTACCTCTCTTGCTTCTTTCTGCAACCCTCTTGCCTCTTTCTGCACCCCTCTTCCCTCTTTCAGCACTTCTCTTGCCTCTTTCTGCATACCTCTTGACTATTTCTGCCCCTCTGTTGGTTCTTTCTGCACCCCTCCTGCCTCTTTCTGCACTTCTCTTGCTTCTTTCTGTACCTCCCTTGCTTCTTTCTGCACCCCTCTTCCCTCTTTCTGCACCCCTCTTCCTCTCTCTGTACTTCTCTTGCCTCTTTCTGCACATATCTTGCCTCTTTCTGCAGTTCTCTTGCCTCTTTCTGCAGCTCTGTTGCTTCTGTCTGCACTTCTCTTGCCTTTTTCTGCACCCTCTTGCCTCTTTCTGCAAATCCATTGGTTCTTTCTGCACTTTCTTGCTTTTTCTGCACCTCTCTGGCTTCTTTCTGCACCCCTCTTGCCTCTTTCTGCATACCTCTTTCCTCTTTCTGCACGTCTCTTACCTCTTTCTGACCCTCTGTTGCTACTTTCTGCACTTCTCTTGCCACTTTCTGCACCCCTCTTGCCTATTTATGCACCTCATTTGCCTCTTTCTGCACTTCACTTGCTATTTTCTGTACCTCTCTTGTTTCGTTCTGCAACTCTCTTGTCTCTTTCATCACTTCTCTTGCTTCTTTCTACACCTCTGTTGCTGCTTTCAGCACTTCTGTTGCCTCTTTCTGCACTTCTCTTGCCTGTTTTTGCACCTCTCTTGACTCTTTCTGCAGTTCTCTTGCTTCTTTCTGCACCTCTGTTGCTGTTTTCTGCAACACCTCTTGACTCTCTCTGCTCCTCTGTTGGTTCTTTCTGCACCCCTCCTGCCTCTTTCTGCACTTCTCTTGCTACTTTCTGTACCTCTCTTGCTTCTTTCTGCACCCCCTTGCCTCTTTCTGCATCCCTCTTCCCTCTTTCTACACCTCTTTTGCCTCTTTATTCACCTCTGTTCCTTCTTTCTGTGCTTCTCTTGCCTCGTTGGATATTTCTGTTGCTTCTTTCAGCACTTCTCATGCCTCTTTCTGCACCTTTCTTCCCGCAGTTCTCTTGCCTCTTTATGCACCTCTGTTGCTACTTTCTGCACTCCTCTTGCCTATTTTCTGCACACCTCTGGACTCTTTCTGCTCCTTTGTTGGTTCTATCTGCATTCCTCCTGTCTCTTTCTGCACCCCTCTTTCCTCTTTATGCACCTCTCATGCCTTTTTCTGCACCAGTGTTCCCTCTTATTGCAATTCTTTTGACTGTTTCTGCACATTTCTTGCATCTTTCTGCACTTCTCTTGCCTCTTTCTGCATTTCTGTTGCTTCTTTCTGCTCTTCTCTTGCTTCTTTCTGTACCCCTCTTGCCTCTTTCTGCACCCCTCTTCCCTCTTTCAGCACTTCTCTTGCCTCTTTCTGCACACCTTTTGACTCTTTCTACACTTCTCTTAGTTATTTCTGTACCTCTCTTCCTTCTTTCTGCACCCCTCTTCCCTCTATCTGCACTTCTCTTGCCTCTTTATGCACCTCTCTTGCCTCTATCTGTAGTTCTCTTGCCTCTTTCTGCACCTCTGTTGCTTCTTTCTGCACTTATATTCCCTCTTTCAGCACTTCCCTTTCCTCATTCTGCAGACCTCTTGACTCTTTCTGTACTTCTCTTGCTTCTTTATGTACCTCTCTTGCTTCTTTCTGCACCCCTCTTCCCTCTCTCTGCACTTCTCTTGCCTCTTTCTGTACCTCTCTTGCCTCTTTCTGCACCTTTCTTCCCGCAGTTCTCTTGCCTCTTTATGCACCTCTGTTGCTACTTTCTGCACTCCTCTTGCCTATTTTCTGCACACCTCTTTACTCTTTCTGCTCCTTTGTTGGTTCTATCTGCACTCCTCCTGTCTCTTTCTGCACCCCTCTTTCCTTTTATGCACCTCTCATGCCGTTTTCTGCACCAGTGTTCCCTCTTTTTGCACTTCTCTTGACTGTTTCTGCCCATTTCTTGCATCTTTCTGCACTTCTCTTGCCTCTTTCTGCATTTCTCTTGCTTCTTTCTGTACCACTCTTGCTTCTTTCTATATCCCTCCTGCCTCTTTCTTCACCCCTCTTCCCTCTTTCAGCACTCCTCTTGCCTCTTTCTGCACACCTTTTGACTCTTTCTACACTTCTCTTGCCTCTTTATGCACCTCTGTTGCTTCTTTCTGCACTTCTATTCCCTCTTTCAGCACTTCTCTTTCCTTATTCTGCAGACCTCTTGTAGGAAGGTGGAATCTGACTATATGGTTGCCCCCACTTTTTCCTGGTGTTTTGCTGGTTTATGACTTAGTTGGACTGGGATCCTGCTATTCAGGGCCCCAGTCTATCTGCTCTCTCTAAAAGACTTGGAGTGCACTCTAGGTGCACTAGTGATTGGATACTGTGGTACCTTATGAGTCCCTAGTATATGGTACCTTAGGTACCAAGGGCATAGGTACTTCACAGGCCTACCAGGGGCTGAAGCATGCATTATGCCACCCCTGGGAAGCAGACTAAATCTGACACCACAGGCCTGCTACTGCAGCCTGGGTGAGGTGGTGCTAGCACTCCTCACTGAGATATAGGTTCCCTATATCTCTCCTGCACACACATTTAAACCTATCAGTCACCCCTAAAGCAGGCCCTATCAATCCTGAGGGCAGGGTGCTTGGATTCTATGTGAGGGGGTGCCTCTGCCTGAGCAGGGCCCCTCTGCAGCTCTCAGAGTCCATTCTCTGGTGCTGTTTGTGGATGCGGTTAAACCATATACTCTTAAGTGCATTATATCCTCGCGGTAAAATGCTAACTTTGGAATGGCTGCATCAAAACATGTCGTGTTTGGTGTCAAACATCTTGGAATACTACCCCCCCGCCAGTCCTGGTGGCGGGGGTAGCATTCCACCCTTCTAGAGGTATAGACATGTACCTACTGTGGAAACGCGGTAGAATCCTGAAGAGCCCTGGCATCACAAAATGGATGCCACCAGTCACAGACAGTGGGCTGCCCTCCTGCTGATGACCGAAACTCGCAGTGGAGGAAGCCCAACAATAGGTATCCTGTCACAGGAGGGTGTGACCACCTTCCAGACAGGGTTTAGTGTATTGGGGCTGGGTGGGTGCACTCCTAGAGTGCTTTGAGGTCCTGCACTGGGGGAGCAGAAGGCTCCTCTGTGCATATGCCAGTTCAAACCAGCTCAGGGGCTACCTGGCCCTGCTCTGGCACGAAACTGGACAAAGGGAAGTGGGAGTAGCCACCCCCTCCCCTGACCCTCCCATAGGTGGGGTCATAGAGCTAGTCCCTCCCTTCTTTTTAGTATAAGAGGGGGTACCTGTGCATTGCAACCCAGAACTCCCTGGACGACGCTCTTAAGAAGAATCCTGGACCTTCGACGTTCCGCTACCTCTGGAAGACTGAAGAATCAACCTTGAAGTCAAGGAGTGACTCCCCTGCTTGGCAGGCACCAAAAACTACAACGACGGTCGCAAACTATGCCCCTCCCGCCGGAGCCCGAAGTCCCTGCAGCCCAGGAAGAGGATTTTCTGACTTCTCCAAGGCCATCGTGAGTCCCCAGTGAAGCTGAGGCAAGTGGACCCCACGAGCGATGAGGAACCGCAGCCCCTGGGTACCGTGAACTATTGTCGAGTGCAACCCCTTCACGACATTCTACGAACTTGTGCTTTGGACCACGTGTGGTCCCAGCCTCTAGCAGAGATCGCTCTCGAATTCAGAGGCCTACACCGTCCCAAGTGACCGTGGGTCCCTGTTGAGTGGATCCTCCCGAGGTGTCTTCATGATCCCTTGCCAGCCGGTTTGTGGGTCCCCAGAAGACTTTCCAACAAAACCAAAGGGCTCCCCTGGTTGCTCCAGGCCTGCCCTGACCTACCCTTGCTGGGTAAGTCCCCCAGACCTTGCTGGTCTGCACCATCAACTTTTCCTCATCACCACGAGACTTGCTGCTACAAAGGCTTGTTGGCTCCAATCGAGTCGCCGTCACCTCAGTAAGCTGCAGATGTTGTGGGACACACGGAATCCAGCTCCTGGTCATCATCGACACTGCCTGGACCACGTGGTCGAAGAGTCAAGGCACCAGTGAACGACCTGAAGCTGTCGACGACAGTGGGCATTCATCTTCCTTGCCCAGAGTCACTGCCAAGTGACTGTGAACACTGTCCCCTCTGCTTTCAGGTCTTCCTCCTTCCGAATCCAGGCTTGGATTCCAACGGACACTTCTTCTGTCGTCGCAAGCAGCAAGTCTTCCCTGGCTCCCATTGAAAACGACGCAGCGACCCGACACCAAAGGACACCTATGCACCTGGCTCCCCTGGGTGAGGTAACTTCAGTACTACGGTGCTCCTGTGAGTGTGGGCCCTAGAACTACTTACCCTGTAAGTGGCTTGCTTGTAGCTACCCTTGAAGTGCCCTAAAACTCCTATTTTCCCCGTGCGATTATCGCACTGGCTCATACAGGGCTCACGTCTGTGTTAGACACATCGCATCCAACTCCCTTGTAACTCTATCAGTATCCGCGTCCTTCGACTCGTACTGACCGATCGGTGTGTTCGCCTCGATCACGCAGGGGACCTGTAACATTGATAACTCAATCGCGTTGTGAGAAGTTGGCCTGGTATATGCTGTTCACTAATTAAAGTGGACACCTTGCACCAGGGCAAATCGACTCTTATGGTAGATAGGTTTAAGACAACCTTTTAAAGAAAGCTATCCTAGTGGTAGCTGTGGAGAGCAGCCTTCAGGCTAAGTCTCGGAGGAATGTAAAGCAGCTTGTTTTACCATATAATCTCTTGAATCACCAAATGAAAAGACACCACACAGGTATATATATCAAATATATATGTATTTATTTCTAAATAACTCTCTACTAATCTCTTTATGAGATTAGAAGACAAACATATGCACAAATCAACGTTTCACAATAAGTTAAGCACAAAATATGGCTGGGGCCCTAGGGGCGTACCAGACCATATACTAAGTAAGAGACTTAGGGACAACGACTTGCAGGGAGACAAGGCCTAGGGCCTTCAGAAGTGCAGGGGCCTCACGAAACCACCCAAGGCAGGTAAGTAAAGGACCCACGGGGGACGCGTGCAGTGTGGATACACAGGCGCGGATCGCCGTTAACTTCAATGGGGCAAGTCGCGGTTGGAAATAAAGAGTTTTAGGATACTTCGGGAGAACCTACAAGCAAGTCACTTACAGGGTAAGTAGTTCTAGGGCCCACACCCACAGGAGCACCGTAGTGCTGGAGTTACCTCACCCAGGGAAGCCGGGTGCATAGGTGTCCTTTGGTGTCGGGTCGCGGCGTCGTTTTCAATGGCGAACAAAGAAGACTTGCTGCTTGCGGGAGCTGAAGAAGTGTCCGGTGGAATCCAAGCCTGGATTCTGAAGAAGGATGACCTGAAAGCAGAGGGGACAGTGTTCAAAGTCACTTGGCAGTGACCCGGGGCAAGGAAGATGGATGCCCACCGTCGTCGGTTGATTCAGGTCGGTTGCAGGTGCCTTGACTCTTCAGCCACGTGGTCCAGGAGGGGTTGACGACAACCAGGAGCTGGATTCGGTGGGTCCCTTGACGTCTGCAGCTGACTGCGGTGTCGGCAACTCGATTGGAGCCAACAAGCCTTGGCAGCAGCAAGTCTTGGGGAGATGAAGAAAAGTCGATGGCACAGACCAGCAAGGTCTGAGGGACTCACCCAGCAAGGGTAAGTCAGGGCAGGCCTGGAGCAACCAGGAGAGCCCTTTGGTTTCTTTAAGAAGTCTTCTGGGGACCCACAAGCCGGCGGGCAAGGGATCGCGAAGACACCTCGGGCGGAATCACTCAACAGGGGCCCACGGTCACTCGGGATGGTGTAGGCCTCTGATCTTCGGAGGGATTCCTGCTGGAGGTCGGGACCACACGTGGTCCAAAGCACAAGTTCGTAGAACGTTGTGAAGGGGTTGCACTCGACAATAGTGCACGGTACCCAGGGGTCGCGGTTCCTCGTTACTCGTGGGGTCCACTTGCCTCAGCTTCGCTGGGGACTCACGATGGCCTGGGAGAGGTCAGGAAATCCACTTCTTGGGCTGCAGGGACTTCGGACTCCGGCGGGAGCGGCGTAGTTTGCGACCGTCGTTGTCGTTTTTGGTGCCTGCCAAGCAGGGGAGTCACTCCTTGACTCCAAGGGAGATTCTTCTGTCTTCCAAAGGTAGTGGAACGTCGAAGGGCCAGGATTCTTCTGTAGAGCGTCGTCCAGGGGTTATCTGCTTTGCAATGGCAAGGTTCCCCCTCTTATACTAAAAAGAGGGGATGGACTAGCTCTATGACCCCACCTATGGGAGGGTCAAGGGAGGGGTGGCTACACCCACTTCCCTTTGTCCAGTTTCACGCCAGAGCAGGGGCAGGTAGCCCCTGAGCTGGTTTGAACTGGCATATGCACAGAGGAGCCTTCTGCTCCCCCAGTGCAGGACTTCAAAGCACTCTAAGAGTGCACCCACCCAGCCCCAATACACTAAACCCTGTCTGGAAGGTGGTTACACCTCCCTGTGACAGGATGCCTATTGTTGGGCTTCCTCCACTGTGAGTTTCGGTCATCAGCAGGAGGGCAGCCCAGTGTCTGTGACTGGTGGCATCCATTTTGTGATGCCAGGGCTCTTTAGGATTCTACCGCGTTTCCACAGCAGGCACATGTCTTATCCCTCTAGAAGGGTGGAATGCTACCCCCGCCGCCAAGATTGGCGGGGGGTAGTATTCCAAGATGTTTGACACCAAACACGACATGTTTTGATGCAGCCATTCCAAAGTTAGCATTTACCGCGAGGATATAATGCACTTAAGAGTATATGGTTTAACCGCATCCACAAACAGCACCAGAGAATGGACTCTGAGAACTGCAGAGGGGCCCTGCTCATGCAGAGGCACCCCCTCACATAGAAGCCAAGCACCCTGCCCTCAGGATTGATAGGGCCTGCCTTAGGGGTGACTGATAGGTTTATATGTGTGTGCAGGAGAGATATAGGAAACCTATATCTCAGTGAGGGGTGCTAGCACCACCTCACCCAGGCTGCAGTAGCAGGCCTGTGGTGTCAGATTTAGACTGCTTCCCAGGGGTGGCATAACACATGCTGCAGCCCCTGGGAGGCCTGTGAAGTACCTATGCCCTTGGCACCTAAGGTACCATATACTAGGGACTCATAAGGCACCACAGTATCCAATCACTAGTGCACCTAGAGTGCACTCCATGTCGTTTAGAGAGAACAGAGAGGCTGGGGCCCTGATTGGCAGGGACCCAGCCAGACTATAGCCAGAAACCAGTGCTAACATCAGAAAAAAAGTGGGGGCAACATAAGAGGCAGATCCTACTCTCCTACACAACCCCCCAAACGTAGGGACACTAAACTAACCTTGACCAGTTGAGTCTTCGTGTTCAAAGTGGAAATACCTTGAGAGTCCATCTGCATTGGCATGTTGGGTCCCAGGCCTATGTTCCACTGTATAGTCCATCCCCTGTAGGGAAATGGACCACCTCAAAAGTTTTGGGTTTTCACCTTTCATCTGCTTTAGCCATAGGAGGGGCTTGTGGTCAGTCTGAACTATGAAGTGAGTACCAAACAAGTATGGCCTCAGCTTCTTCAGGGCCCATACCACAGCAAAGGCCTCCCTCTCTATAGCTGACCAACGTTTCTCTCTAGGGGTCAGCCTTCTGCTAATAAAAGCTACTGGCTGGTCTTGACCTTCATCATTCAGTTGAGACAGTACAGCTCCCACACCCAGCTCAGAAGCATCTGTTTGGACAATGAACTTTTTGGTGTAGTCTGGACTCTGTAAGATGGGGGCAGTGCACATGGCCTGCTTTAGGTCTTCAAATGCCTTTTGACAGCTAGCTGTCCACTGAACCTTTTTTGGCATTTTCTTAGAGGTAAGATCATTCAAGGGGGTCACTATAGATCCATATCCCTTGACAAACCTCCTATAGTACCCAGTCAGGCCTAAGAAGGCTCTCACCTGTGTCTGGGTGGTTGGAGCAACCCATTCCATTATGGTTTGGATTTTGCTCTGTAAAGGCTGAACCTGGCCTCCACCTACAAGGTGGCCCAGGTACACAACCTGACTCTGCCCTATCTGGCACTTGGTGGCCTTGATAGTGAGGCCTGCTTTCTGCAGGGCCTCCAAAACATTTCTGAGGTGGACCAGGTGATCCTGCCAGGAGGAACTAAAGACAGCAATATCATCTAGATAAGCTGAGCAATAAGTTTCCATCCCTGCCAGAACTTTATTCACCAACCTCTGAAAAGTGGCAGGTGCATTTTTCAATCCAAAGGGCATCACCACAAAGTGGTAGTGCCCACCAGGGGTCGAAAATGCTGTTTTGGCTTTTGCATCATCAGCTAATCTGATTTGCCAGTAGCCAGCTGTTAGGTCAAATGTGCTTAGATACTTGGCTGAGGCCAAAGTATCAATCAGCTCATCTGCCCTTGGTATGGGATAGGCATCAGTCCTAGTGACTGCATTGAGGCCTCTGTAGTCTACACAAAACCTCATTTCTTTCTTACCACCCTGGGTATGAGGCTTGGGTACCAGGACTACTGGGCTAGCCCAAGGGCTATCTGAAGGCTCAATCACGCCTAACTCCAACATTTTCTGGACTTCAGTCCTGATACAGTCCCTGACATGGTCAGGTTGCCTGTAGATTTTATTCTTGACAGGCAGACTGTCCCCAGTGTCCACCTCATGGGTGCACCAGGTAGTCTGACTAGGGGTCAGGCTAAACATATGTCTAAACTGTTGCAGAACTTGTCTGCACTCAGTTTGCTGATGGTCAGTGAGGCTGCTTGCCAAAGCAACACCATCTACTGACCCATCATCAGGGTTCTGAGAGAGCAGGTCAGGGAGAGGGTCACTCTCCTCCTCCTGGTCCTCATCAGTTGCCATGAGCAAGCCCATGTCAGCCCTGTCAACATATGGCTTTAATCTGTTGACATGAAGCACCCTTAGGGGGCTCCTGGGAGTTCCAAGATTCACCAGATAGGTGACTTCTCCCTTCTGTTCAACTATTGTATGGGGGCCACTCCATTTGTCCTGGAGGGCTGCTGGGGCCACAGGCTCCAACACCCACACTTTCTGTCCTGGCTGGTATACAGTCAGCACAGCCTTTTGGTCATGCCAAGCTTTTTGCAATTCTTGGCTGGCCTCCAGGTTTTTGGTTGCCTTTTTCATGTACTCTGCCATCCGGGAGCGGAGACCAAGTACATAGTCCATCACATCTTGTTTGGGGGGCTTGAGAGGTAACTCCCAGCCCTCTTTTACCAAACATAGTGGACCTCTCACAGGATGCCCAAACAGAAGCTCAAATGGGCTGTAGCCAACCCCCTTCTGTGGAACCTCTCTGTATGCAAACAAAAGGCAAGGAAGAAGAAGGTCCCATTTCCGCCTAAGCTTCTCTGGGAGTCCCTTAATCATTCCTTTCAAGGTCTTGTTGAAGCGTTCAACTAAACCATTGCATTGTGGGTGATAGGGGGTGGTGAACTTATAAGTTACACCACACTCCTTCCACATTGCTTTCAGATATCCTGACATGAAGTTGGTACCTCTGTCAGAAATGACCTCCTTTGGGAAACCCACTCTGGAGAAAACTCCAATGAGGGCTCTTGCCACCACAGGTGCTGTGGTGGTCCTCAGAGGAATTGCCTCTGGGTACCTGGTGGCATGATCCACTACCACCAGGATAAATCTGTGCCCAGATGCAGTCTGAGGGTCAAGGGGACCAACTATGTCAATCCCTACCCTTTCAAAGGGTACCCCCACCACAGGTAGTGGTATCAGGGGGCCTTTGTTGTGCCACCTGCCTTACCACTGGCTTGGCAAGTGACACAGGAGCGACAAAACTCCTTTGTGTCCTCTGACATATGTGGCCAATGAAAATGTGGAACAAGCCTGTCCCAGGTCTTGTTTTGGCCCAAGTGTCCTGCCAAAGGGATATCATGTGCTAAGGTCAAGAGGAACCCCCTAAACTTCTGAGGTATTACCAACCTCCTGGTGGCTCCAGGGGCTGGGTCTCTACCCTCAGAATATAGGAGTCCCTCATCCCAATAAACTTTATGGGACCCACTAGCACTCCCAGCAGCCTCAGCAGCAGCCTGCTGTCTGAGGGGTTCAAGAGAGGGGCAGCACTGTTGCTCCTTGCTCAGATCTTCCCTGGAAGGGCCCCCTGCCCCCAAGAACTCAACCTGGTCAGGTTCAAGTTCCTCTGGGGCAGTTCCTTCTTCAGGTTCTGCTTCACCTCCCTCTGGAAGTGAATCCTTGATCTGAGACAGAGGGGAAGGCACTGCCTTTACCCTACTGCTCCTCCTCTTGGGAAGCATCTGGTCCATTGTTCCAGGATCCAGAGCTGGTTCAGTGTCATGCATTCTTGCTTGTGACCTGGTCACAGCAAATACCTCTGCAGGGATGCCCAACATCTCAGCATGAGTCCATAACTCTACTTCAGACCAGGCTGAAGTCTCTAGATCATTGCCCAATAGACATTCTACAGGGAGGTCTGCACTAACTACAACCTTCTTGAGGCCAGTTACCCCTCCCCAGGAGAAATTCACAACTGCCAGACTATGGTTGGTCTGGACATTGCTTGCATTGGTCACCTGGTACATTTCACCCAGGATGATCTGTCCAGGGTCCACTAGGTCCTCTGCCACCATGGTGACACTAGCACCTGTGTCCCTAAATGCCAAAGCCTGTTTGCCATTTATCAAAGGCTGCTGTTTGTACTTGCCCAGATTACTGGGGCTTACTAGGAAGGACATATCAATGTTTCCCTCACAAATCAGCATTGCCTGAGTGGTCACTCTGACTAGGTCAGAATCCACTTCAGAACCCAGGGTCAACCCTACTACACCCTTATTCTGAGTACCACCTCCACCAGTAGCTGAGCTAGGGGGCACAGTTGCCTTAGGGGCAGGAGTGGTGGTGGTTTGGTCTTTGGACTTGGTACAATCAGAAGTCCAGTGCCCTTTCTGTTTACAGAATTTGCACCAGGGCTTCTTTTGGCCTTTTCCCTTGTTGGACTGTGACTCCCCACCAGATGCAGATTTTTGGGGCCCTTGTGAAGACTTCTGGTCTTTTGACTTATCCCCACCTTTCTCAGAGCCTTTAGGATCTTGCTTCTTAGTGTCACCCCCTTGGTTCTGGGTTTTCTGCCTCACCCTGGTTCTGACCCATTTGTCTGCCTTCTTTCCCAATTCTTGGGGAGAGGTCAGATCAGAGTCCACCAGGTACTGATGCAACAACTGGTTCTGGCAATTATTTAGGATCTGTTCTCTCATCATCAGATTATACAATCCCTTGAAATCAGTAACCCTACTGCCAACCAGCCAACCCTCTAGAGCCTTGGTTGCACAATCAACAAAGTCAGTCCAGTCCTGAGTCTGTGCCTTCTGGGTATCTCTGAACTTTAACCTGTACTGCTCAGTGGTTAAGCCAAACCCATCTATCAGTGCACTCTTCAGGACCTCATAATCATCAGCATCCTCCTCTCTAACAGTGAGGAGCTTGTCTCTTCCTTTATCTGAAAAGGAGAGCCACAAGATTGCTGCCCACTGCTTTTGGGGGACCTGCTGTACTCTACAGGCCCTCTCCATAGCAGTTATCCACTTGTGGATATCATCCCCACTCTGGTAGGGAGGAACAACCTTGCTCAGGTTCCTATGGTCAGGAATATATTCTCTGCCTCTAGGGACACTGTTGCTGCCACCAGGGGGTTCTAACCCCTCTTTTCTAGAAGCTCTCTGGATCTCCAGGGCTTCCCTATCCAGTGCCAACTGCTTGGTTCTGAGGGCCACTCTGGCTTCCTCATACTGGAGCAGTTTGCACCTTCTCTCAGAGGAGGTCTCTCTTAAGGAAAAGTATGAGCTCCTCTGCTGGACAAATTCTCTGCCAGAGTGATAAGAGTGGTCAGATTCCCTGGAAGGGGATCTGTGCCTCTCCTCCTCTCTGTCAGTTCTCTTAGGGAGAATTCCTCTGTCCTTTTCAGGCTCCTTGGAGCCTGGCCCTTCAATCACAGAGTCTTGGTCATTCTGATTTTCATCATCTGACCCAGATACTATGACTGACCCACCCACTGATTCAAACCCTTTAGCTCCTAGAGCCAATCTCAGGTCATCTGCTGTCAGCAGATCTATCAGGTGCAGGGTTGAGGGACTCTGTCCTATCCTCAGGTGTCTGTCAACACACATGGCTCTCAAGTCAGAGAAAGCCATGTCCTTATACTGAGGCTGAGTGGATCCACTGGGTCCACCCCTTAAGGACATTCTAGTGTTGTGCAGTGTTGTACTACCTACACTAGTTTGTGGCCTACTGATCCTAGCTTGAGCTGTGGAAAGGGTGTGCTATCCCTTGGCACACAGCTCTAAGTTCAGTAGAACTTATTGATACTAAGCTTGACTTTATATGTACCTTGAGTACCTATAATGGTTTTCAGTTAGTAATTCAAATAGAGATTTTCTGGTAAAACAATGGCAAGCTGGAATCCCACACGCTGCCCACCAATGTGAGAAGTTGGCCTGGTATATGCTGTTCACTAATTAAAGTGGACACCTTGCACCAGGGCAAATCGACTCTTATGGTAGATAGGTTTAAGACAACCTTTTAAAGAAAGCTATCCTAGTGGTAGCTGTGGAGAGCAGCCTTCAGGCTAAGTCTCGGAGGAATGTAAAGCAGCTTGTTTTACCATATAATCTCTTGAATCACCAAATGAAAAGACACCACACAGGTATATATATCAAATATATATGTATTTATTTCTAAATAACTCTCTACTAATCTCTTTATGAGATTAGAAGACAAACATATGCACAAATCAACGTTTCACAATAAGTTAAGCACAAAATATGGCTGGGGCCCTAGGGGCGTACCAGACCATATACTAAGTAAGAGACTTAGAAACAACGACTTGCAAGGAGACAAGGCCTAGGGCCTTCAGAAGTGCTGGGGCCTCACGAAACCACCCAAGGCAGGTAAGTAAAGGACCCACGGGGGACGCGTGCAGTGTGGATACACAGGCGCGAATCGCCGTTAACTTCAATGGGGCAAGTCGCGGTTGGAAATAAAGAGTTTTAGGATACTTCGGGAGAACCTACAAGCAAGTCACTTACAGGGTAAGTAGTTCTAGGGCCCACACCCACAGGAGCACCGTAGTGCTGGAGTTACCTCACCCAGGGAAGCCGGGTGCACAGGTGTCCTTTGGTGTCGGGTCGCGGCGTCGTTTTCAATGGCGAACAAAGAAGACTTGCTGCTTGCGGGAGCTGAAGAAGTGTCCGGTGGAATCCAAGCCTGGATTCTGAAGAAGGATGACCTGAAAGCAGAGGGGACAGTGTTCAAAGTCACTTGGCAGTGACCCGGGGCAAGGAAGATGGATGCCCACCGTCGTCGGTTGATTCAGGTCGGTTGCAGGTGCCTTGACTCTTCAGCCACGTGGTCCAGGAGGGGTCGACGATGACCAGGAGCTGGATTCGGTGGGTCCCTCGACGTCTGCAGCTGACTGCGGTGTCGACAACTCGATTGGAGCCAACAAGCCTTGGCAGCAGCAAGTCTCGGGGAGATGAAGAAAAGTCGATGGCGCAGACCAGCAAGGTCTGAGGGACTCACCCAGCGAGGGTAAGTCAGGGCAGGCCTGGAGCAACCAGGGGAGCCCTTTGGTTTCTTTAAGAAGTCTTCTGGGGACCCACAAGCCAGCGGGCAAGGGATCGCGAAGACACCTCGGGCGGAATCACTCAACAGGGGCCCACGGTCACTCGGGACGGTGTAGGCCTCTGATCTTCGGAGGGATTCCTGCTGGAGGTCGGGACCACACGTGGTCCAAAGCACAAGTTCGTAGAACGTTGTGAAGGGGTTGCACTCGACAATAGTGCACGGTACCCAGGGGTCGCGGTTCCTCGTTACTCGTGGGGTCCACTTGCCTCAGCTTCGCTGGGGACTCACGATGGCCTGGGAGAGGTCAGGAAATCCACTTCTTGGGCTGCAGGGACTTCGGACTCCGGCGGGAGCGGCGTAGTTTGCGACCGTCGTTGTCGTTTTTGGTGCCTGCCAAGCAGGGGAGTCACTCCTTGACTCCAAGGGAGATTCTTCTGTCTTCCAAAGGTAGTGGAACGTCGAAGGGCCAGGATTCTTCTGTAGAGCGTCGTCCAGGGGTTATCTGCTTTGCAATGGCAAGGTTCCCCCTCTTATACTAAAAAGAGGGGATGGACTAGCTCTATGACCCCACCTATGGGAGGGTCAAGGGAGGGGTGGCTACACCCACTTCCCTTTGTCCAGTTTCGCGCCAGAGCAGGGGCAGGTAGCCCCTGAGCTGGTTTGAACTGGCATATGCACAGAGGAGCCTTCTGCTCCCCCAGTGCAGGACTTCAAAGCACTCTAAGAGTGCACCCACCCAGCCCCAATACACTAAACCCTGTCTGGAAGGTGGTTACACCTCCCTGTGACAGGATGCCTATTGTTGGGCTTCCTCCACTGTGAGTTTCGGTCATCAGCAGGAGGGCAGCCCAGTGTCTGTGACTGGTGGCATCCATTTTGTGATGCCAGGGCTCTTTAGGATTCTACCGCGTTTCCACAGCAGGTACATGTCTTATCCCTCTAGAAGGGTGGAATGCTACCCCCGCCGCCAAGATTGGCGGGGGGTAGTATTCCAAGATGTTTGACACCAAACACGACATGTTTTGATGCAGCCATTCCAAAGTTAGCATTTACCGCGAGGATATAATGCACTTAAGAGTATATGGTTTAACCGCATCCACAAACAGCACCAGAGAATGGACTCTGAGAACTGCAGAGGGGCCCTGCTCATGCAGAGGCACCCCCTCACATAGAAGCCAAGCACCCTGCCCTCAGGATTGATAGGGCCTGCCTTAGGGGTGACTGATAGGTTTATATGTGTGTGCAGGAGAGATATAGGAAACCTATATCTCAGTGAGGGGTGCTAGCACCACCTCACCCAGGCTGCAGTAGCAGGCCTGTGGTGTCAGATTTAGACTGCTTCCCAGGGGTGGCATAACACATGCTGCAGCCCCTGGTAGGCCTGTGAAGTACCTATGCCCTTGGCACCTAAGGTACCATATACTAGGGACTCATAAGGCACCACAGTATCCAATCACTAGTGCACCTAGAGTGCACTCCATGTCGTTTAGAGAGAACAGAGAGGCTGGGGCCCTGATTGGCAGGGACCCAGCCAGACTATAGCCAGAAACCAGTGCTAACATCAGAAAAAAAGTGGGGGCAACATAAGAGGCAGATCCTACTCTCCTACACGCGTTCTTTCGCATAGACTCGTACAGGACTCGCACCAGTGTCTGAACACCGCGTCCGTCCCCTGTGGGTCTCCTACAACTACCTGGGGTGGTTCTTTGGGGTCCCTCGATTCTATGTGCTCTAGACCACGGTCTAGCCAAGATAAGATTGTGATATTTACTTGTGCTAACTTATTTTGATAAAACATTGACTTGTACATATGTTCCTGACCTCTAATCTCATAAAGAGATTAGTAGAGGGTTGTTTAGTAATAAATACATATATATTTGATATATATACCTGTGTAGTGTCTTTTCATTTGGTGATTCAAGAGATTGCGTGGTAAAACAAGCTGCTTTACATTCCTCCAAGACTTAGCCTGAAGGCTGCTCTCCACAGCTACCACTAGGATAGCTTTCTATAAAGGTTGTCTTAAACCTACCTACCATAAGAGTCGAATTGGACTGGTGCAAGGTGTCCACTTTAATTAGTGAACAGCATATACCAGGCCAACTTCTCACACCTCTTGACTCTTTCTGTACTTCTCTTGCTTCTTTCTGTACCTCTTTTGCTTCTTTCTGCACCCCTCTTCCCTCTCTCTGCACTTCTCTTGCCTCTTTCTGTACCTCTCTTGCCTTTTTCTGCAGTTCTCTTGCCTCTTTCTGTACCTCTGTTGCTTCTTTATGCGCTTCTCTTGTCTCTTTTTGCACACCTCTTGACTCTTTCTGCTCCTCTGTTGGTTCTTTCTGCACCCCTCTGGCTTCTTTCTGCACTTCTCTTGCTTCTTTCTGTACCTATCTTGCTTCTTTCTGCACCCCTCTTCCCGCTCTCTGCACTTCTATTGCCTCTTTCTGCACCTCTCTTGCCTCTTTCTGCACCCCTCTTCCCTCTCTCTGCACTTCTATTGCCTCTTTCTGCACCTCTCTTGCCTCTTTCTGTAGTTCTGTTGCCTCGTTCTACCCCTCTGTTGCTTCTTTCTGCACACCTCTTGACTCTTTCCTCTCCTCTGTCGGTTCTTTCTGCACCACTCCTGCCTTTTTCTGCACTTCTCTTGCTTCTTTCTGTACCTCTCTTGCTTCTTTCTGCACCCCTCTTGCCTCTTTCTACACCCCTCTTCCCTCTTTCTGCACTTCTCTTGCCTCTTTCTGCACCTCTCCTGCCTCTTTCTGCAGTTCTGTTGCCTCGTTCTGCACCTCTGTTGCTACTTTGGGCACTTCTCTTGCCTCTTTCTGCACCTCTCTTGCCGAAGTTATCTTGCCTCTTTTTGCACAGCTGTTGCTTCTTTCTGCACCTCTCTTGCTACTTTCTGCTCTTTTCTTGCCTCTTTCTGCACACCTCTTGACTCTTTCTGCTCCTCTATTGGTTCTTTCTGCACCCCTCCTGCCTCTTTCTGTACTTCTCTTGCTTCTTTCTGTACCTCTCTTGGTTCTTTCTATACCCATCTTGCCTGTTTCTGCACCTTTCTTCCCGCAGTTCTCTTGCCTCTTTATGCACCTCTGTTGCTACTTTCTGCACTCCTCTTGCCTATTTTCTGCACCCCTCTTGCCTATTTATGCACCTCATTTGCCTCTTTCTGCACTTCACTTGCTATTTTCTGTACCTCTCTTGTTTCGTTCTGCAACTCTCTTGTCTCTTTCATCACTTCTCTTGCTTCTTTCTACACCTATGTTGCTGCTTTCATCACTTCTGTTGCCACTTTCTGCACTTCTCTTGCCTATTTTTGCACCTCTCTTGCCTCTTTCTGCAGTTCTCTTGCTTCTTTCTGCACCTCTGTTGCTGTTTTCTGCACACCTCTTGACTCTCTCTGCTCCTCTGTTGGTTCTTTCTGCACCCCTCCTGCCTCTTTCTGCACTTCTCTTGCTACTTTCTGTACCTCTCATGCTTCTTTCTGCACCCCTTGCCTCTTTCTGCACCCTCTTCCCTCTTTCTACACCTCTTTTGCCTCTTTATGCACCTCTGTTCCTTCTTTCTGCGCTTCTCTTGCCTCGTTGGACATTTCTGTTGCTTCTTTCAGCACTTCTCATGCCTCTTTCTGCACCTTTCTTCCTGCAGTTCTCTTGCCTCTTTATGCACCTCTGTTGCTACTTTCTGCACTCCTCTTGCCTATTTTCTGCACACCACTTGACTCTTTCTGCTCCTTTGTTGGTTCTATCTGCACTCCTCCTGTCTCTTTCTGCACCCCTCTTTCCTCTTTATGCACCTCTCATGCCATTTTCTGCACCAGTGTTCCCTCTTTTTGCACTTCTCTTGACTGTTTCTGCACATTTCTTGCATCTTTCTGCACTTCTCTTGCCTCTTTCTGCATTTCTCTTGCTTCTTTCTGTACCACTCTTGCTTCTTTCTATACCCCTCCTGCCTCTTTCTGCACCCCTCTTCCCTCTTTCAGCACTTCTCTTGCCTCTTTCTGCACACCTTTTGACTCTTTCTACACTTCTCTTAGTTATTTCTGTACCTCTCTTCCTTCTTTCTGCACCCCTCTTCCCTCTATCTGCACTTCTCTTGCCTCTTTATGCACCTCTGTTGCTTCTTTCTGCACTTCTATTCCCTCTTTCAGCACTTCCCTTTCCTCATTCTGCAGACCTCTTGACTCTTTCTGTACTTCTCTTGCTTCTTTCTGTACCTCTTTTGCTTCTTTCTGCACCCCTCTTCCCTCTCTCTGCACTTCTCTTGCCTCTTTCTGTACCTCTCTTGCCTTTTTCTGCACTTCTCTTGCCTCTTTCTGCACCTCTGTTGCTTCTTTACGCACTTCTCTTGTCTCTTTTTGCACACCTCTTGACTCTTTCTGCTCCTCTGTTGGTTCTTTCTGCAACCCTCTGGCTTCTTTCTGCACTTCTCTTGCTTCTTTCTGTACCTCTCTTGCTTCTTTCTGCACCCCTCTTGACTTTTTCCTCTTTTCTGTCGGTTCTTTCTGCACCACTCCTGCCTTTTTCTGCACTTCTCTTGCTTCTTTCTGTACCTCTCTTGCTTCTTTCTGCACCCCTCTTGCCTCTTTCTGCACCCCTCTTCCCTCTTTCTGCACTTCTCTTGCCTCTTTCTGCACCTCTCCTGACTCTTTCTGCAGTTCTGTTGCCTCGTTCTGCACCTCTGTTGCTCCTTTGGGCACTTCTCTTGCCTCTTTCTGAGATTATCTTGCCTCTTTTTGCACAGCTGTTGCTTCTTTCTGCACTTCTCTTGCTTCTTTCTGCACTTTTCTTGCCTCTTTCTGCACACCTCTTGACTCTTTCTGCTCCTCTATTGGTTCTTTCTGCACCTCTCCTGCCTCTTTCTGTACTTCGCTTGCTTCTTTCTGTACCTCTCTTGCTTCTTTCTATACCCATCTTGCCTGTTTCTGCTCCCCTCTTCCCTCTTTCTGCACTTCTCTTGCCTCTTTCTGCACCTCTCTTGCCTCTTTCTGCAGTCCTCTTGCCTCTTTCTGCACCTCTTTTGCTTATTTCTGCACTTCTCTTGCCTCTTTCTGTTCACCTCTTGGCTCTTTCTGCTCCTCTGTTGGTTATTTCTGCACTCCTCCTATCTCTTTCTGCACCCTCTTCCCTCTTTCTGCACCCCTCTATCTGCACTTCTCTTGCCTCTTTCTGCACCTTGCTTGCCTCTTTCTGCAGTTCTGTTGCCTCATTCTGCAACTCTGTTGCGTCTTTCTTCACACTCTCTTGACTCTTTCTGCTCCTCTGTTGGTTCTTTCTGCACCCCTCCTGCCTCTTTCTGCACTTCTCTTGCTTCTTTCTGTACCTCTCTTGCTTCTTTCTGTACCTCTCTTGCTTCTATCTGCACCCATCTTCCCTCTTTCTGCACCAATCATCCCTCTTTCTGCACCTCTCTTCCCTCTTTCTGCACCTCTCTTCCCTCTTTCTGCACTTCTCTTGCCTCTTTCTGCAGTTCTCTTGCCTCATTCTGCAGATCTCCTGCCTCTTTCTGCACCTCTGCTGCTTCTATCTGAACTTCTCTTGCTTATTTTTGAACTTCTCTTGCCTCTTTCTGCATACCTCTTGACTCTTTCTGCTCCTGTGTTGGTTCTTTCTGCACCCCACCTGCCTCTTTCTGCACCCCTCTTCCCTCTTTCTGCAACTCTCTTGACTTTTTCTGTACCTGTGTTCCCTATTTTTGCACCTCTCTTAACTGTTTCTGCACCTGTCTTGCCTCATTCTGCACTTCTCTTGCCTCTTTCAGCACTTCTCTTGCTACTTTCTGCACACCTCTTGACTCTTTCTGCTCCTCTATTGGTTCTTTCTGCACCCCTCCTGCCTCTTTCTGTACTTCTCTTGCTTCTTTCGGTACCTCTCTTGCTTCTTTCTATACCCATCTTGCCTGTTTCTGCACCCTTCTTCCCTCTTTCTGCACTTCTCTTGCCTCTTTCTGCACCTCTCTTGCCTCTTTCTGCAGTCCTCTTGCCTCTTTCTGCACCTCTGTTGCTTATTTCTGCACTTCTCTTGCCTCTTTCTGTTCACCTCTTGGCTCTTTCTGCTCCTCTGTTGGTTATTTCTGCACTAGTCCTATCTCTTTCTGCACCCCTCTTCCCTCTCTCTGCACTTCTCTTGCCTCTTTCTGCACCTCTCTTGCCTCTTTCTGTAGATCTGTTGCCTCGTTCTACCCTCTGTTGCTTCTTTCTGCACACCTCTTGACTCTTTCACTCTCCTCTGTCGGTTCTTTCTGCACCACTCCTGCCTTTTCTGCACTTCTCTTGCTTCTTTCTGTACCTCTCTTGCTTCTTTCTGCACCCCTCTTCCCTCTCTCTGTACTTCTCTTGCCTCTTTCTGTACCTCTCTTGCCTCTTTCTGCACCTTTCTTCCCGCAGTTCTCTTGCCTCTTTATGCACCTCTGTTGCTACTTTCTGCACTCCTCTTGCCTATTTTCTGCACCCCTCTTGCCTATTTATGCACCTCATTTGCCTCTTTCTGCACTTCACTTGCTATTTTCTGTACCTCTCTTGTTTCGTTCTGCAACTCTCTTGTCTCTTTCATCACTTCTCTTGCTTCTTTCTACACCTATGTTGCTGCTTTCATCACTTCTGTTGCCACTTTCTGCACTTCTCTTGCCTATTTTTGCACCTCTCTTGCCTCTTTCTGCAGTTCTCTTGCTTCTTTCTGCACCTCTGTTGCTGTTTTCTGCACACCTCTTGACTCTCTCTGCTCCTCTGTTGGTTCTTTCTGCACCCCTCCTGCCTCTTTCTGCACTTCTCTTGCTACTTTCTGTACCTCTCATGCTTCTTTCTGCACCCCTTGCCTCTTTCTGCACCCTCTTCCCTCTTTCTACACCTCTTTTGCCTCTTTATGCACCTCTGTTCCTTCTTTCTGCGCTTCTCTTGCCTCGTTGGACATTTCTGTTGCTTCTTTCAGCACTTCTCATGCCTCTTTCTGCACCTTTCTTCCTGCAGTTCTCTTGCCTCTTTATGCACCTCTGTTGCTACTTTCTGCACTCCTCTTGCCTATTTTCTGCACACCACTTGACTCTTTCTGCTCCTTTGTTGGTTCTATCTGCACTCCTCCTGTCTCTTTCTGCACCCCTCTTTCCTCTTTATGCACCTCTCATGCCATTTTCTGCACCAGTGTTCCCTCTTTTGCACTTCTCTTGACTGTTTCTGCACATTTCTTGCATCTTTCTGCACTTCTCTTGCCTCTTTCTGCATTTCTCTTGCTTCTTTCTGTACCACTCTTGCTTCTTTCTATACCCCTCCTGCCTCTTTCTGCACCCCTCTTCCCTCTTTCAGCACTTCTCTTGCCTCTTTCTGCACACCTCTTGACTCTTTCTACACTTCTCTTAGTTATTTCTGTACCTCTCTTCCTTCTTTCTGCACCCCTCTTCCCTCTATCTGCACTTCTCTTGCCTCTTTATGCACCTCTGTTGCTTCTTTCTGCACTTCTATTCCCTCTTTCAGCACTTCCCTTTCCTCATTCTGCAGACCTCTTGACTCTTTCTGTACTTCTCTTGCTTCTTTCTGTACCTCTTTTGCTTCTTTCTGCACCCCTCTTCCCTCTCTCTGCACTTCTCTTGCCTCTTTCTGTACCTCTCTTGCCTTTTTCTGCACTTCTCTTGCCTCTTTCTGCACCTCTGTTGCTTCTTTCGCACTTCTCTTGCCTCTTTTGCACACCTCTTGACTCTTTCTGCTCCTCTGTTGGTTCTTTCTGCAACCCTCTGGCTTCTTTCTGCACTTCTCTTGCTTCTTTCTGTACCTCTCTTGCTTCTTTCTGCGCCCCTCTTGACTTTTTCCTCTTTTCTGTCGGTTCTTTCTGCACCACTCCTGCCTTTTTCTGCACTTCTCTTGCTTCTTTCTGTACCTCTCTTGCTTCTTTCTGCACCCCTCTTGCCTCTTTCTGCACCCCTCTTCCCTCTTTCTGCACTTCTCTTGCCTCTTTCTGCACCTCTCCTGACTCTTTCTGCAGTTCTGTTGCCTCGTTCTGCACCTCTGTTGCTCCTTTGGGCACTTCTCTTGCCTCTTTCTGAAGTTATCTTGCCTCTTTTTGCACAGCTGTTGCTTCTTTCTGCACTTCTCTTGCTTCTTTCTGCACTTTTCTTGCCTCTTTCTGCACACCTCTTGACTCTTTCTGCTCCTCTATTGGTTCTTTCTGCACCCCTCCTGCCTCTTTCTGTACTTCGCTTGCTTCTTTCTGTACCTCTCTTGCTTCTTTCTATACCCATCTTGCCTGTTTCTGCTCCCCTCTTCCCTCTTTCTGCACTTCTCTTGCCTCTTTCTGCACCTCTCTTGCCTCTTTCTGCAGTCCTCTTGCCTCTTTCTGCACCTCTTTTGCTTATTTCTGCACTTCTCTTGCCTCTTTCTGTTCACCTCTTGGCTCTTTCTGCTCCTCTGTTGGTTATTTCTGCACTCCTCCTATCTCTTTCTGCACCCTCTTCCCTCTTTCTGCACCCCTCTATCTGCACTTCTCTTGCCTCTTTCTGCACCTTGCTTGCCTCTTTCTGCAGTTCTGTTGCCTCATTCTGCAACTCTGTTGCGTCTTTCTTCACACCTCTTGACTCTTTCTGCTCCTCTGTTGGTTCTTTCTGCACCCCTCCTGCCTCTTTCTGCACTTCTCTTGCTTCTTTCTGTACCTCTCTTGCTTCTTTCTGTACCTCTCTTGCTTCTATCTGCACCCATCTTCCCTCTTTCTGCACCAATCATCCCTCTTTCTGCACCTCTCTTCCCTCTTTCTGCACCTCTCTTCCCTCTTTCTGCACTTCTCTTGCCTCTTTCTGCAGTTCTCTTGCCTCATTCTGCAGATCTCCTGCCTCTTTCTGCACCTCTGCTGCTTCTATCTGAACTTCTCTTGCTTATTTTTGAACTTCTCTTGCCTCTTTCTGCATACCTCTTGACTCTTTCTGCTCCTGTGTTGGTTCTTTCTGCACCCCACCTGCCTCTTTCTGCACCCCTCTTCCCTCTTTCTGCAACTCTCTTGACTTTTTCTGTACCTGTGTTCCCTATTTTTGCACCTCTCTTAACTGTTTCTGCACCTGTCTTGCCTCATTCTGCACTTCTCTTGCCTCTTTCAGCACTTCTCTTGCTACTTTCTGCACACCTCTTGACTCTTTCTGCTCCTCTATTGGTTCTTTCTGCACCCCTCCTGCCTCTTTCTGTACTTCTCTTGCTTCTTTCGGTACCTCTCTTGCTTCTTTCTATACCCATCTTGCCTGTTTCTGCACCCTTCTTCCCTCTTTCTGCACTTCTCTTGCCTCTTTCTGCACCTCTCTTGCCTCTTTCTGCAGTCCTCTTGCCTCTTTCTGCACCTCTGTTGCTTATTTCTGCACTTCTCTTGCCTCTTTCTGTTCACCTCTTGGCTCTTTCTGCTCCTCTGTTGGTTATTTCTGCACTAGTCCTATCTCTTTCTGCACCCCTCTTCCCTCTCTCTGCACTTCTCTTGCCTCTTTCTGCACCTCTCTTGCCTCTTTCTGTAGTTCTGTTGCCTCGTTCTACCCCTCTTTTGCTTCTTTCTGCACACCTCTTGACTCTTTCCTCTCCTCTGTCGGTTCTTTCTGCACCACTCCTGCCTTTTTCTGCACTTCTCTTGCTTCTTTCTGTACCTCTCTTGCTTCTTTCTGTACCCCTCTTCCCTCTCTCTGCACTTCTCTTGCCTCTTTCTGTACCTCTCTTGCCTCTTTCTGCACCTTTCTTCCCGCAGTTCTCTTGCCTCTTTATGCACCTCTGTTGCTACTTTCTGCACTCCTCTTGCCTATTTTCTGCACCCCTCTTGCCTATTTATGCACCTCTTTGCCTCTTTCTGCACTTCACTTGCTATTTTCTGTACCTCTCTTGTTTCGTTCTGCAACTCTCTTGTCTCTTTCATCACTTCTCTTGCTTCTTTCTACACCTATGTTGCTGCTTTCAGCACTTCTGTTGCCTCTTTCTGCACTTCTCTTGCCTGTTTTTGCACCTCTCTTGCCTCTTTCTGCAGTTCTCTTGCTTCTTTCTGCACCTCTGTTGCTGTTTTCTGCACACCTCTTGACTCTCTCTGCTCCTCTGTTGGTTCTTTCTGCACCCCTCCTGCCTCTTTCTGCACTTCTCTTGCTACTTTCTGTACCTCTCATGCTTCTTTCTGCACCCCTTGCCTCTTTCTGCACCCCTCTTCCCTCTTTCTACACCTCTTTTGCCTCTTTATGCACCTCTGTTCCTTCTTTCTGCACTTCTCTTGCCTCGTTGGACATTTCTGTTGCTTCTTTCAGCACTTCTCATGCCTCTTTCTGCACCTTTCTTCCTGCAGTTCTCTTGCCTCTTTATGCACCTCTGTTGCTACTTTCTGCACTCCTCTTGCCTATTTTCTGCACACCACTTGACTCTTTCTGCTCCTTTGTTGGTTCTATCTGCACTTCTCCTGTCTCTTTCTGCACCCCTCTTTCCTCTTTATGCACCTCTCATGCCTTTTTCTGCACCAGTGTTCCTCTCTTTTTGCACTTCTCTTGACTGTTTCTGCACATTTCTTGCATCTTTCTGCACTTCTCTTGCCTCTTTCTGCATTTCTCTTGCTTCTTTCTGTACCACTCTTGCTTCTTTCTATACCCCTCCTGCCTCTTTCTGCACCCCTCTTCCCTCTTTCAGCACTTCTCTTGCCTCTTTCTGCACACCTTTTGACTCTTTCTACACTTCTCTTAGTTATTTCTGTACCTCTCTTCCTTCTTTCTGCACCCCTCTTCCCTCTATCTGCACTTCTCTTGCCTCTTTATGCACCTCTGTTGCTTCTTTCTGCACTTCTATTCCCTCTTTCAGCACTTCCCTTTCCTCATTCTGCAGACCGCTTGACTCTTTCTGTACTTCTCTTGCTTCTTTCTGTACCTCTTTTGCTTCTTTCTGCACCCCTCTTCCCTCTCTCTGCACTTCTCTTGCCTCTTTCTGTACCTCTCTTGCCTTTTTCTACACTTCTCTTGCCTCTTTCTGCACCTCTGTTGCTTCTTTACGCACTTCTCTTGTCTCCTTTTGCACACCTCTTGACTCTTTCTGCTCCTCTGTTGGTTCTTTCTGCACCCCTCTGGCTTCTTTCTGCACTTCTCTTGCTTCTTTCTGTACCTCTCTTGCTTCTTTCTGCACCCCTCTTGACTTTTTCCTCTTTTCTGTCGGTTCTTTCTGCACCACTCCTGCCTTTTTCTGCACTTCTCTTGCTTCTTTCTGTACCTCTCTTGCTTCTTTCTGCACCCCTCTTGCCTCTTTCTGCACCCCTCTTCCCTCTTTCTGCACTTCTCTTGCCTCTTTCTGCACCTCTCCTGACTCTTTCTGCAGTTCTGTTGCCTCATTCTGCACCTCTGTTGCTCCTTTGGGCACTTCTCTTGCCTCTTTCTGCACCTCTCTTGCCTCTTTCTGAAGTTATCTTGCCTCTTTTTGCACAGCTGTTGCTTCTTTCTGCACTTCTCTTGCTTCTTTCTGCACTTTTCTTGCCTCTTTCTGCACACCTCTTGACTCTTTCTGCTCCTCTATTGGTTCTTTCTGCACCCCTCCTGCCTCTTTCTGTACTTCGCTTGATTCTTTCTGTACCTCTCTTGCTTCTTTCTACACCCCTCTTGCCTGTTTCTGCACCCCTCTTCCCTCTTTCTGCACTTCTCGTGCCTCTTTCTGCAGTCCTCTTGCCTCTTTCTGCAGTCCTCTTGCCTCTTTCTGCACTTCTGTTGCTTATTTCTGCACTTCTCTTGCCTCTTTTTGTTCAACTCTTGACTCTTTCTGCTCCTCTGTTGGTTATTTCTGCACTCCTCCTATCTCTTTCTGCACCCCTCTTCCCTCTTTCTGCACCCCTCTATCTGCACTTCTCTTGCCTCTTTCTGCACCTTGCTTGCCTCTTTCTGCAGTTCTGTTGCCTCATTCTGCAACTCTGTTGCGTCTTTCTTCACACCTCTTGACTCTTTCTGCTCCTCTGTTGGTTCTTTCTGCACCCCTCCTGCCTCTTTCTGCACTTCTCTTGCTTCTTTATGTACCTCTCTTGCTTCTTTCTGTACCTCTCTTACTTCTATCTGCACCCGTCTTCCCTCTTTCTGCACCAATCATCCCTCTTTCTGCACCTCTCTTCCCTCTTTCTGCACCTCTCTTCCCTCTTTCTGCACTTCTCTTGCCTCTTTCTGCAGTTCTCTTGCCTCATTCTGCAGATCTCCTGCCTCTTTCTGCACCTCTGCTGCTTCTATCTGAACTTCTCTTGCTTATTTTTGAACTTCTCTTGCCTCTTTCTGCATACCTCTTGACTCTTTCTGCTCCTGTGTTGGTTCTTTCTGCACCCCACCTGCCTCTTTCTGCACCCCTCTTCCCTCTTTCTGCAACTCTCTTGACTTTTTCTGTACCTGTGTTCCCTATTTTTGCACCTCTCTTAACTGTTTCTGCACCTGTCTTGCCTCATTCTGCACTTCTCTTGCCTCTTTCTGCATTTCTGTTGCTTCTTTCTGTACTACTCTTGCCTCTATCTACATTTTTCATGCTTCTTTCTGCACTTCTCTTGCCTCTTTCTGTACCCCTCTTGCCTCTTTCTGCACCTCTGTTGCTTCTTTCTGCACTTCTCTTGCTTCTTTCTGTACCTCTCTTGCTTCTTTCTGTACCCCTCTTGCTTCTTTCTGCACCCCTCTTCCCTCTTTCTGCACTTCTCTTGCCTCTTTCTGCACCTCGCCTGCCTCTTTCTGCAGCTCTCTTTCCTCCTTCTGAACGTCTGTTTCTTCTTTCAGCACTTCTCTTGCCTCTTTCTGCACACCTCTTGACTCTTTCTGCTCCTCTGTAGGTTCTTTCTGTACCCTCCTGCCTCTTTCTCCACTTCTTTTGCTTCTTCGTGTACCTCTCTTGCTTCTTTCTGCACCCCTCTTGCCTCTTTCTGCACCCCTCTTCCCTCTCTCTGCACTACACTTGCCTCTTTCTGCTGTCTCTTGCCTCTTTCTGCAGTTTTCTTGCCCCTTTCTGCACCTCTGTTGCCTCTTTCTGCTCTTCTCTTACCTCATTCTGCATACCTCTTGACTCTTTCTGCTCCTCTGTTGGTTCTTTCTGCACCACTCCTGCCTCTTTCTGCACTTCTCTTGCTTCTTTCTGTACCTCTCTTGCCTCTTTCTTCACCTCTCTTGCCTCTTTCTGCACCTCTCTTGTCTCTTTCTGCAGTTCTCTTGCCTCTTTCTGCACCTCTGTTGCTTCTTTCTGCACTTCTGTTGCCTCTTTATGCTCTCCTCTTGCCTCTTTATGCACCTCCGTTGCGTTTTTCTACACTTCTCTTGCTTTTTTCTGCATCTCTCTTGCTTCTTTCTGCGCCCCTCTTGCCTCTTTCTGCACCCCTCCTTCCTTTTTCTGTACCTCTCTTGCCTGTTTCTTCAACTCATCTGCCTCTTTCCGCAGTTCTCTTGCCACCTTCTGCACCTCTGTAGCTTCTTTCAGCACTTCTCTTGGCTATTTCTGCACCCTTCTTGCCTGTTTCTGCACCTCACTTGCCTCTTTCTGCACCTCACTTGCTTCTTTCTGCACTTCACTTGCTTCTTTCTGTACCTCTCTTGCCTCTTTCTTCACCTCACGTGCTTCTTTCTTCACCCCTCTTGCCTCTATCTGCACCCCTCTTCCCTCTTTCTGTACCTCTCTTGCCTCTTTCTGCACCCCTGTTTCTTCTTTCTGCACTGATTTTGCCTCTTTCTGCACCCCTCTTGCCTCTTTCTGCACCTCTGTTGCTTCTTTCTGCACTTCTGTTGCCTCTTTATGCTCTCCTCTTGCCTCTTTATGCACCTCCGTTGGTTTTTTCTGCACTTCTCTTGCTTTTTTCTGCATCTCTCTTGCTTCTTTCTGCGCCCCTCTTGCCTCTTTCTGCACCCCTCCTTCCTTTTTCTGTACCTCTCTTGCCTGTTTCTTCAACTCATTTGCCTCTTTCTGCAGTTCTCTTGCCACCTTCTGCACCTCTGTAACTTCTTTCAGCACTTCTCTTGGCTATTTCTGCACCCTTCTTGCCTGTTTCTGCACCTCACTTGCCTCTTTCTGCACATCTATTGCCTCTTTCTGCACTTCTCTTGCCTCTTTCTGCACCCTCACTTGCTTCTTTCTGCACTTCACTTGCTTCTTTCTGTACCTCTCTTGCCTCTTTCTTCACCTCTCGTGCTTCTTTCTTCACCCCTCTTGCCTCTATCTGCACCCCTTTTCCCTCTTTCTGTACCTCTCTTGCCTCTTTCTGCACCCCTGTTTCTTCTTTGTGTACCTCTCCTGCCTGTTTCAGCACCTCTCTTGCCTCTTTCTGCACTTCTCTTGCCTCATTCTGCACCTCTGTTGCTTCTTTCTGCACTGATTTTGCCTCTTTCTGCACCCCTCTTGCCTCTTTCTGCACCACTGTTGCTTCTTTCTGCACTTCTCTTGCTTCTTTCTGTACACCTCTTGCCTCTTTCTGCACCTCTCTTGCCTCTTTCTGCACCTCTGTTGCTTATTTCTGCACTTCTCTTGCCTCTTTTTGTTCACCTCTTGATTCTTTCTACTCCTCTGTTGGTTCTTTCTGCACTCCTCCTGTCTCTTTCTGCACCCCTCTTCCCTCTTTCTGCACCTCTCATGCCTTTTTCTGCACCAGTGTTCCCTCTTTTTGGACTTCTCTTGACTGTTTCTGCACATTTTTTCTATCTTTCTGCACTTCTCTTGCTTCTTTCTGCATTTCTGTTGCTTCTTTCTGCTCTTCTCTTGTCTCTATCTACATTTCTCAAGCTTCTTTCTGCACTTCTCTTGTCTCTTTCTGTACCCTCTTGCCTCTTTCTGCATCTCTGTTGCTTCTTTCTGCACTTCTGTTGCCTCTTTCTGCTCTCCTCTTGCCTCTTTATGCTCTCCTCTTGCCTCTTTATGCACCTCCGTTGGTTTTTTCTGCACTTCTCTTGCTTTTTTCTGCATCTCTCTTGCTTCTTTCTGTGCCCCTCTTGCCTCTTTCTGCACCCCTCCTTCCTTTTTCTGTACCTCTCTTGCCTGTTTCTTCAACTCATTTGCCTCTTTCTGCAGTTCTCTTGCCACCTTCTGCACCTCTGTAGCTTCTTTCAGCACTTCTCTTGGCTATTTCTGCACCCTTCTTGCCTGTTTCTGCACCTCACTTGCCTCTTTCTGCACATCTATTGCCTCTTTCTGCACTTCTCTTGCCTCTTTCTGCACCTCACTTGCTTCTTTCTGCACTTCACTTGCTTCTTTCTGTACCTCTCTTGCCTCTTTCTTCACCTCACGTGCTTCTTTCTTCACCCCTCTTGCCTCTATCTGCACCCCTTTTCCCTCTTTCTGTACCTCTCTTGCCTCTTTCTGCACCCCTGTTTCTTCTTTGTGTACCTCTCCTGCCTGTTTCAGCACCTCTCTTGCCTCTTTCTGCACTTCTCTTGCCTCATTCTGCACCTCTGTTGCTTCTTTCTGCACTGATTTTGCCTCTTTCTGCACCCCTCTTGCCTCTTTCTGCACCACTGTTGCTTCTTTCTGCACTTCTCTTGCTTCTTTCTGTACACCTCTTGCCTCTTTCTGCACCCCTCTTGCCTCTTTCTGCACCTCTGTTGCTTATTTCTGCACTTCTCTTGCCTCTTTTTGTTCACCTCTTGATTCTTTCTACTCCTCTGTTGGTTCTTTCTGCACTCCTCCTGTCTCTTTCTGCACCCCTCTTCCCTCTTTCTGCACCTCTCATGCCTTTTTCTGCACCAGTGTTCCCTCTTTTTGGACTTTTCTTGACTGTTTCTGCACATTTTTTCTATCTTTCTGCACTTCTCTTGCTTCTTTCTGCATTTCTGTTGCTTCTTTCTGCTCTTCTCTTGTCTCTATCTACATTTCTCAAGCTTCTTTCTGCACTTCTCTTGTCTCTTTCTGTACCCCCTTGCCTCTTTCTGCATCTCTGTTGCTTCTTTCTGCAATTCTCTTGCTTCTTTTTGTACCTCTCTTGCTACTTTCTGCACCCCTCTTGCCTCTTTCTGCAACCCTCTTCTCTCTTTCTGCACTTCTCTTGCCTCTTTCTGCTCTTCTCTTGTCTCTATCTACATTTCTCAAGCTTCTTTCTGCACTTCTCTTGTCTCTTTCTGTACCCCTCTTGCCTCTTTCTGCATCTCTGTTGCTTCTTTCTGCAATTCTCTTGCTTCTTTTTGTACCTCTCTTGCTACTTTCTGCACCCCTCTTGCCTCTTTCTGCAACCCTCTTCTCTCTTTCTGCACCCCTCCTGCCTCTTTCTGTACTTCGCTTGCTTCTTTCTGTACCTCTCTTGCTTCTTTCTATACCCATCTTGCCTGTTTCTGCACCCCTCTTCCCTCTTTCTGCACTTCTCTTGCCTCTTTCTGCACCTCTCTTGCCTCTTTCTGCAGTCCTCTTGCCTCTTTCTGCACCTCTTTTGCTTATTTCTGCACTTCTCTTGCCTCTTTCTGTTCACCTCTTGGCTCTTTCTGCTCCTCTGTTGGTTATTTCTGCACTCCTCCTATCTCTTTCTGCACCCCTCTTCCCTCTTTCTGCATCCCTCTATCTGCACTTCTCTTGCCTCTTTCTGCACCTTGCTTGCCTCTTTCTGCAGTTCTGTTGCCTCATTCTGCAACTCTGTTGCGTCTTTCTTCACACCTCTTGACTCTTTCTGCTCCTCTGTTGGTTCTTTCTGCACCCCTCCTGCCTCTTTCTGCACTTCTCTTGCTTCTTTCTGTACCTCTCTTGCTTCTTTCTGTACCTCTCTTGCTTCTATCTGCACCCGTCTTCCCTCTTTCTGCACCAATCATCCCTCTTTCTGCACCTCTCTTCCCTCTTTCTGCACCTCTTTTCCCTCTTTCTGCACTTCTCTTGCCTCTTTCTGCAGTTCTCTTGCCTCATTCTGCAGATCTCCTGCCTCTTTCTACACCTCTGCTGCTTCTATCTGAACTTCTCTTGCTTATTTCTGAACTTCTCTTGCCTCTTTCTGCATACCTCTTGACTCTTTCTGCTCCTGTGTTGGTTCTTTCTGCACCCCACCTGCCTCTTTCTGCACCTCTCTTCCCTCTTTCTGCAACTCTCTTGACTTTTTCTGTACCTGTGTTCCCTATTTTTGCACCTCTCTTAACTGTTTCTGCACCTGTCTTGCCTCATTCTGCACTTCTCTTGCCTCTTTCTGCATTTCTGTTGCTTCTTTCTGTACTACTCTTGCCTCTATCTACATTTTTCATGCTTCTTTCTGCACTTCTCTTGCCTCTTTCTGTACCCCTCTTGCCTCTTTCTGCACCTCTGTTGCTTCTTTCTTCACTTCTCTTGCTTCTTTCTGTACCTCTCTTGCTTCTTTCTGTACCCCTCTTGCTTCTTTCTGCACCCCTCTTCCCTCTTTCTGCACTTCTCTTGCCTCTTTCTGCACCTCGCCTGCCTCTTTCTGCAGCTCTCTTGCCTCCTTCTGAATGTCTGTTGCTTCTTTCAGCACTTCTCTTGCCTCTTTCTGCACACCTCTTGACTCTTTCTGCTCCTCTGTAGGTTCTTTCTGTACCCTCCTGCCTCTTTCTCCACTTCTTTTGCTTCTTCGTGTACCTCTCTTGCTTCTTTCTGCACCCCTCTTGCCTCTTTCTGCACCCCTCTTCCCTCTCTCTGCACTACACTTGCCTCTTTCTGCTGTCTCTTGCCTCTTTCTGCAGTTCCCTTGCCTCTTTCTGAACCTCTGTTGCTTCTTTCTGCTCTTCTCTTGCCTCATTCTGCATACCTCTTGACTCTTTCTGCTCCTCTGTTGGTTCTTTCTGCACCACTCCTGCCTCTTTCTGCACTTCTCTTGCTTCTTTCTGTACCTCTCTTGCCTCTTTCTTCACCTCTCTTGCCTCTTTCTGCACCTCTCTTGCCTCTTTCTGTAGTTCTCTTGCCTCTTTCTGCACCTCTGTTGCTTCTTTCTGCACTTCTGTTGCCTCTTTATGCTCTCCTCTTGCCTCTTTATGCACCTCCGTTGGTTTTTTCTGCACTTCTCTTGCTTTTTTC
Source organism: Calotriton arnoldi (assembly GCA_963921515.1). Lineage (NCBI taxonomy): Eukaryota > Metazoa > Chordata > Amphibia > Caudata > Salamandridae > Calotriton > Calotriton arnoldi. The sequence goes on from CAWUFW010019865.1 coordinate 51,121, forward strand.
TACATCTCTCTTGCTTCTTTCTGCGCCCCTCTTGCCTCTTTCTGCACCCCTCCTTCCTTTTTCTGTACCTCTCTTGCCTGTTTCTTCAACTCATTTGCCTCTTTCTGCAGTTCTCTTGCCACCTTCTGCACCTCTGTAGCTTCTTTCAGCACTTCTCTTGGCTATTTCTGCACCCTTCTTGCCTGTTTCTGCACCTCACTTGCCTCTTTCTGCACCTCTATTGCCTCTTTCTGCACTTCTCTTGCCTCTTTCTGCACCTCACTTGCTTCTTTCTGCACTTCACTTGCTTCTTTCTGTACCTCTCTTGCCTCTTTCTTCACCTCACGTGCTTCTTTCTTCACCCCTCTTGCCTCTATCTGCACCCCTCTTCCCTCTTTCTGTACCTCTCTTGCCTCTTTCTGCACCCCTGTTTCTTCTTTGTGTACCTCTCCTGCCTATTTCAGCACCTCTCTTGCCTCTTTCTGCACTTCTCTTGCCTCATTCTGCACCTCTGTTGCTTCTTTCTGCACTGATTTTGCCTCTTTCTGCACCCCTCTTGCCTCTTTCTGCACCTCTGTTGCTTCTTTCTGCACTTCTGTTGCCTCTTTATGCTCTCCTCTTGCCTCTTTATGCACCTCCGTTGGTTTTTTCTGCACTTCTCTTGCTTTTTTCTGCATCTCTCTTGCTTCTTTCTGCGCCCCTCTTGCCTCTTTCTGCACCCCTCCTTCCTTTTTCTGTACCTCTCTTGCCTGTTTCTTCAACTCATTTGCCTCTTTCTGCAGTTCTCTTGCCACCTTCTGCACCTCTGTAGCTTCTTTCAGCACTTCTCTTGGCTATTTCTGCACACTTCTTGCCTGTTTCTGCACCTCACTTGCCTCTTTCTGCACCTCTATTGCCTGTTTCTGCACTTCTCTTGCCTCTTTCTGCACCTCACTTGCTTCTTTCTGCACTTCACTTGCTTCTTTCTGTACCTCTCTTGCCTCTTTCTTCACCTCACGTGCTTCTTTCTTCACCCCTCTTGCCTCTATCTGCACCCCGTTTCCCTCTTTCTGTACCTCTCTTGCCTCTTTCTGCACCCGTGTTTCTTCTTTGTGTACCTCTCCTGCCTGTTTCAGCACCTCTCTTGCCTCTTTCTGCACTTCTCTTGCCTCATTCTGCACCTCTGTTGCTTCTTTCTGCACTGATTTTGCCTCTTTCTGCACCCCTCTTGCCTCTTTCTGCACCACTGTTGCTTCTTTCTGCACTTCTCTTGCTTCTTTCTGTACACCTCTTCCCTCTTTCTGCACCCCTCTTGCCTCTTTCTGCACCTCTGTTGCTTATTTCTGCACTTCTCTTGCCTCTTTCTGTTCACCTCTTGATTCTTTCTACTCCTCTGTTGGTTCTTTCTGCACTCCTCCTGTCTCTTTCTGCACCCCTCTTCCCTCTTTCTGCACCTCTCATGCCTTTTTCTGCACCAGTGTTCCCTCTTTTTGGACTTCTCTTGACTGTTTCTGCACATTTTTTCTATCTTTCTGCACTTCTCTTGCTTCTTTCTGCATTTCTGTTGCTTCTTTCTGCTCTTCTCTTGTCTCTATCTACATTTCTCAAGCTTCTTTCTGCACTTCTCTTGTCTTTTTCTGTACCCCTCTTGCCTCTTTCTGCATCTCTGTTGCTTCTTTCTGCAATTCTCTTGCTTCTTTTTGTACCTCTCTTGCTACTTTCTGCACCCCTCTTGCCTCTTTCTGCAACCCTCTTGCCTCTTTCTGCAGTTCTCTTGCTTCTTTCTGCACCTCTGTTGCTTCTTTCTGCACTTCTCTTACCTCTTTCTGCACACCTCTTGACTCTCTCTGCTTCTCTGTTGATTCTTTCTGTACCCCTCCTGCCTCTTTCTGCACTTCTCTTGCTTCTTTCTGTACTTCTCTTGCTTCTTTCTGCACCTCCTTGCCTCTTTCTGCACCCCTCTTCCCTCTTTCTGCACCTCTTTTGCCTCTTTATGCACCTCTGTTCCTTCTTTCTGCACTTCTCCTGCCTCTTTGTACATTTCAGTTGCTCCTGTCAGCACCTCTCATGCCTCTTTCTGCACATCTCTTCCTGCAGTTCTCTTGCCTCTTTCTGCACCTCTGGTGCTTCTTTCGGCACTCCTCTTGCCTATTTTCTGCACACCTCTTGACTCTTTCTGCTCCTCTATTGGTTCTTTCTGCACTACTCCTGTCTCTTTCTGCACCCCTGTTCCCTCTTTCTTTGCCTCTCGTGCCTTTTTCTGCACCAATGTTCCCTCTTTTTGCACATCTCTTGACTGTTTCTGCACATTTCTTGCGTCTTTCTGCACTTCTCTTGCCTTTTTCTGCATTTCTGTTGCTTCTTTCTGCTCTTCTCTTGCCTCTCCCTACATTTCTCATGCTTCTTTCTGCACTTCTTGTAGGAGAGTAGGATCTGCTTCACATGGGTACCCCCACTATTTGCTGATGCTTCACTGTTTTTCGACCTTAGTCTGGCTGGGGCCCTGCTAATCAGAACCCCAGCCTAGCTGCTTCCTCTTTAAAATGGTTTCCATGTGCCTTAGGCACATCTCTGATTGGAATCTGGAGTGCCCTTATAAATCCCTAGTATATGGTATACTATGTACCCAGGGCATAGGTACCTCAGAGGCCTACCAGGGGCTGCAGCATGTATTGTGCCACCCCTGGAAGGCCATCCAAACTGACACCACAGGTCTGCTACTGCAGCCTGGGTAAGGTGGTGCATGCACTCCTTACTGTGATATAGGCTACCTATATCACTATTTACATACACACATATAAACCTATAAGTCACTCCTATGGCAGGCCTTACCAATCCTGAAGGCAGAGTGCGTGGTTCCTGTGAGAGGGTGCCCTGCATGAGCGGTGCCCTCTGCAGCGTTTGGAGACCCTTCTCTGATGCTGTTTGTAGTGCAGCCCGACCATATACTCTTAAGCGCATTATAACCTCGCGTTAAATGCTAACTTTGGGATGGCTGCACGGAAACATGTCGTGTTTGGTGTCAAACATCTTGGAATACTACCCCCCCACCAGTTCTGGTGGCGGGGGTAGCATTCCACCCTTCTAGAGGGAAAGACATGTACACACCGGTATACCCGGTACTGACTTTCCAGAGCCCTGGCATCACAAAATGGATGCCGCTGCCACAGACACGAGTCTGGCCTCCTGCTGCTGACCGAAACTCCGGCAGGGTAGGCCTGGACAATAGGTTTCCTGTCCCAGGGAGGTGTGACCACCTCCCCAGACAGGATAGTGTGTATTAGGGCTGGGCGGGAGCACTCTCGGGTGCTTTGAAGTCCTGCACTGGGGGCACATTTGGTGTCCCTGTGCATACCCCAGTTGAAACCGGCTCAGGGGCTTCCAGCCCCTGCTCTGGTGTGAAACTGGACAAAGGGAAAGGGGTGTAACCACCCCTCTGCCCTGACCCTCCCATAGGTGGGGCCACAGAGTATGTCCAACCCCCTACCTTAGTATAAGTAGGGGACCCCAGTCCTTAGGACTTTAGATTTACCTGGATGAAACTCTGATACAGAATCCTGGACCTTCGATGCTCTACTTCAAGATTAGAGGACTGAAGAATCTCCCTTGGGGTCAAGGAGTGACTCCCTGCTTGGCAGGCACCAAAGAAGCAATTGTCCGGTCTGCATCGCTGAAGCTCTCGTCGGACGCCGAAGTCTTTGCATCACCAGAGGTAGATTTCCAGACTTCCCGAGGCTGCCCTGAGTCCCCAGCAAAGCTGAGGCCCGTAGCTGTCGTGGGTAATGTGGAACCGTGACCCCTGGACACCGAACGCATTTGCAAGTGCATCCTCTTCTGGGTCTCCCACGAAGTCGTGCTTTGGGCTCCGAGTAGCCCCAGCCTCCAGCACCAACTGCACCGAAGATCACTGGCCTCCACTCCACGAGTGTCCTGTGAACCAGCTCCACGTGCATCAACTCAAGGCTCCTTCACGGTCGCTAGTCAGTTGGCTAGTAGGCCCTCCTGAAGGCCAATCTTTTTCTGCTTTGGCTCCCTGGTTGCTCCAGATGTGCCCTGACTTACCCTCGCCGGGTGAGTCCCCAAACCTTGCTGGTCTGAAACATCGTCCTTCATCCATTTCCACAAGACTTGCCGTTGCCAAGGCTTGTTGGGTCCAATCCGGTCACCGACACCCCTGCTATCGACAAACGTCGTGGGACAGCTCGAATCCAGCTCCTGGTTGTCGTCGACGCCTCCTGGACCTCGTGGCTGAAGAGTCAAGACAACCGTCAACCTACCTGAAGCACTCGACATCGGTGGGCATCTGCTCATCGCCTTCCTGGTCACTGGCTAGTGACCCAGACTCTGTCCCCTCTGCTTTCAGGTTCTTCAGATCTTCGATCCACCTTTGGATCCACCCGAACACTTTCGACTTGGCCGCCAGCAGCACTTTGCAGCAGATCGCCATTGAAAGCGACGACGAAACCCGACCCCGAAAGACACCTATGCACCCGGCTCCCCTGGGTGAGGTAACTCGAGTACTCCAGTGCTCCCGTGGGTATTGACACTAGAACAGCCTAGTTCTCAAAGGGTTTGCTCCAAGTCCTCCTCTAAGTGTCCCTTTTCTTTTAAATTCTAATCGCGACTTTCCCCATAGAAGTTAACGGCGGTTCGCGGCTGTGTTCATACACTGCACGCGTCCCCGTGGGTCCCCTGTGTCACTGCCTTGGGTGGTTCCTTGTGGTCCAAGCACTTCTACAGGCTCTAGGCCTTGTGTCTAGCTCAGTCGTGGTTCTTATACCACTTTATTGGTATATGGTTTGGTACGCCCCTGGGGCTCAAACGTGTATTTGTGCTATTACTGTAGATAACTAACTTATAATTTATGTACTTCGAACTCTAGCCTCATAAAGAGACTAGAGGGGTGTGTTTAGTAATAAATACATATATTTTGAATATATACCTGGTGTGGTCCTCTTTCATTTGGTCACTCAAGAGATTATAGACTGGTAAAACAAGCTGCTTTACATTCCTTCAAGACTTAGCCTGAAGGCTGCTCTCCATAGCTACCACTAGGATAGCTTTCAATAAAGGTTGTCTTTAGACCTATCTCCAATAAGGGGTTGTTTGGACTGGTGCAAGGTGCCCACTATAATTAGTGGACAGCATATGCCAGGCCAACTTCTCACATTGGTGTGCAGCGTGTGGGATTCCAGCTTGCTATTGTTTTACCAGATAATCTCAATTGAATTGATCAACTGAAAACCACTAAGGGTACCTAAGGTACATATAAATCAAGCTTAGTAATACAGTAAGTTCTACTGAACTTAGAGTTGTGTGTTAAGGGATAGCACACCCTTTCTACAACTCAAGAGAGTTTAGTAGGCCACACTAGAGTAGGTAGTGCATACACCACACCTCACTAGTAATGTCTTCAAAGCCAGGACCCAGTGAGTCCTTGCCAGAAGCCAGTGGGCTTCTTCCCTCCAAGTATGATAAACTCCCATTCTTGGAATTGAGAGCATTATGCAATACTAGGAAGTTGAAGGCAGGCAAAAGTGCCAGCACCCAACACCTCAGGGAGGTGTTACTAGCTGATGATCTCAGCAGGCCCCTAGGGTCTGAAGGGGTAGGCAAAGAGGGTGGGGCAGAAGATGAGGAAGGGGCCAGGGGTGAAGAAACCCAGGCCCCCCTCTGAAACTGGCCAGGAAGGTGAAAATGACCTTGTCCTGGAAAACCCAATTCCTCCTGTGGAGGAGGAGGAGGAGGATCAGACTGACCTCCCCTTTGTCCCCCAGGAAGAGTTCTGAGTGTGCCCAGAAGGTCTAGGTCTCCTTCTCAGGAGTCTAACCACTCTGACACCTCAATAGGGACCTCTGTCTCCTCTCATAGGAGGGAATCCTCTCATGAGAGGAGAAAGAGACTGATTCAGTATGAGCAAACTCAGCTTGAACTCAGGAAACAGCAATTGGCTATAGACAGGGAGTCCCTAGATCTCTATAGAGAGAGACAAAAGTTGGGACTAGAGTCCCATGGTGGCAGCAGTTTCCCCAAAGATAGGGAAAGGTCTTATGACCATAGAAACCTGAGCAAGATTGTCCCTCCCTACCAGAGTGGGGATGACATCCACAAATGGATAACTGCTCTAGAGAGGGCCTGTAAAGTACAGAGGGTCCCTCAGGAGCAGTGGGCAGCAATCTTGTGGCTCTCCTTTGCAGACAAAGGTAGAGACAAGCTCCTCACTGTTAGAGAGGAGGATGCTGATAATTACAAAGTCTTGAAGAGTGCTCTAATTGATGGGTTTGGCCTAACCACTGAACAATACAGGTTAAAGTTCAGGGATACCCAAAAAGCACAGACTCAAGACTGGGTGGACTTTGTTGATTGTTCTGCCAAGGCTCTGGAAGGTTGGCTATTGGGCAGTAAGGTATGTGACTTCACAGGATTGTACAATCTGATCATGAGGGAGCAGATTCTTAATAACTGTCAAAATCAGCTGTTGCATCAGCACCTGGTAGACTCTGATCTGACCTCTCCCAAGAATTGGGAAAGAAGGCAGACAAATGGGTCAGAACCAGGGTGAAGCAGAAGGTACAGAACCAAGGTGGTGACCCTAAGAAGCAAGATTCGAAAACCTCTGATAAGGGTGGGGAGAAGGGTAAAGATCAAAAGTCTTCACAAGGCCCCCAAAAATCTTCTTCAGGTGGGGATTCACAGTCTACCAAAGGGAAAGGCCAAAGGAAACCATGGTGCAAGGTCTGTAAGCAAAAGACCCACTGGACCAGTGATTGCACCAAGTCCAAAGACTCTACTCCAGCCCCCACCAATGCCCCTAAGGCACCTGCTCCCCCTAGTGCAGTTACAGTTGGTGGTGGGACTACACAAGCCAAGGGTTTAGTAGGGTTGACCCTGGGTAAAGAGATGAGCTCTGACCTAGTCAGAGAACTCACTCAGGCTGTCCTAGTCTGTGATGGAGGCATGGATATGACCTCCTCTGTGAGTCCCAGTAATCTGGGCAAGTACAGACAACAGCCCTTAATCAATGGAAGAGAAGCTTTGGCATTTAGGGACACAGGGGCAAGTGTCACCATGGTGACACAAGACCTTGTGAATCCTGGGCAGATTATACTTGGTGAGATGTACCAAGTGACCAATGCTAGCAATGTCAGAACAGACCATACTCTGGCAGTTGTTAACTTCTCCTGGGGAGGGGTAACTGGCCTTAAGAAGGTTGTGGTAAGTGCAGACCTACCCGTTGAATGCTTGCTTGGCAATGACTTAGAAACTTCAGCTTGGGCAGAAGTGGAGCTCAGGACCCATGCAGAAATGCTGGGGATCCCTGCAGATGTGTTTGCTGTGACCAGGTCACAGAGCAAAATGTCTAACACTGAACAGGCCTTGGATTCTGGAATAATGGACCAAGTGCCCTCCAAGAAGAGGAGTAGTAGGGTAAAGGCAGTGCCTTCCCCCTTGGCTCAGAAGGAAGATCAGTCTCTTGAGGGGGATGATCTCAGTCCTGAGGAAGGAACTGTCCCAGAGGAGCTTGAACCTGACCAGGTTGAGTTCTTGGGGACAGGGGCCCTTCCAGGGCAGATCTGAGCCAGGAGCAGCAGAGCTCCCCTCTCTTGAACCCCTCAGACAGCAAGCTGCTGCTGAGGCTGCTGGGAAAGCTAGTGGTCCCCATACAGTGTATTGGGATGATGGACTCTTGTACTCAGAGTGTAGAGAACCCAAGCCTGGTGCCACCAGGAGGTTGGTTATACCTCTGAAGTTCAGGGGCTTCCTATTGACCCTAGCCCATGATATTCCCTTAGCAGGTCACCTGGGCCAGAACAAGACTTGGGACAGACTTGTCCCTCACTTTCACTGGCCCCATATGTCTGAAGACACCAAGGAGTTTTGTCGCTCCTGTGTAACCTGCCAGGCCAGTGGCAAGGCAGGTGGCACTACAAAGGACCCCCTGATACCACTACCTTTTGGTGGGGGTTCCCTTTGAAAGGGTGGGGATTGACATTGTTGGTCCCATGGATCACCAAACAGCATCTGGGCACAGGTTTATCCTGGTGGTAGTGGATCATGCCACCAGGTACCCAGAGGCTATTCCCCTTAGGACCACTACAGCACCTGTGGTGGCAAGGGCCCTCCTGGGAATTTTCTCAAGAGTGGGCTTCCCTAAGGAGGTTGTATCAGACAGGGGTACTAACCTTATGTCTGGATACTTGAAAGCAATGTGGAAGGAGTGTGGAGTGACTTACAAGTTCACCACACCCTATCACCCACAATGCAATGGTTTAGTTTAGAGATTCAACAAAACCTTGAAGGGCATGATTAAAGGGCTCCCAGAAAAGCTTAGGCGAAGATGGGACATACTCTTGCCCTGCCTTTTATTTGCATACAGGGAGGTGCCTCAAAAGGGGTTGGCTACAGCCCTTTTGAACTTTTGTTTGGTCACCCTGTCAGGGGTCCATTGTGCTTGGTGAAGGAAGGATGGGAGTTACCTCTCAAGCCCCCAAAGCAAGACATAGTGGACTATGTACTTGGTCTCCGCTCCAGGATGGCTGAGTACATGAAAAAGGCAACTACAAACCTTGAGGCTAGCCAGGAACTTCAAAAGCCTGGCATGACCAAAGGCTGTACTGACTGTTTACCAGCCAGGACAGAAGGTGTGGGTGTTGGAGCCAGTGGCCCCAGCAGCTCTCCAAGACAAATGGAGTGGACCCCATACCATTGTTGAACAGAAGGGTGAGGTTACCTACTTAGTAGACCTAGGAACACCCAGGAGTCCCCACAGGGTTCTCCATGTCAACCGGTTAAAACCATATGTGGACAGGGCAGACATGGGCTTGCTCATGGTTACTGATGAGGGACAGGAGGAAGAGAGTGACCCACTCCCTGACCTGCTCTCACAGAACCCTGATGATGGGTCAGTGGATGGTGTAGCCTTGGCAGGCAGCCTCACTACCCAGCAGCAGACTGATTGCAGACAGGTGCTCAATCAGTTCAGACACATGTTCTCACTGACACCCAGTCAGACCGCCTGGTGCACTCATGAAGTGGACACTGGGGACAGTCTGCCTATTAAAAATAAGATTTATAGGCAACCTGACCATGGCAGGGACTGTATCAGGACAGAAGTCCAGAAAATGTTGGATTTGGGAGTTATTGAACCCTCAGATAGCCCTTGGGCTAGTCCAGTGGTCCTTGTGCCAAAACCTCACACCAATGGTGGGAAAAGAGAGATTAGGTTTTGTGTGGACTACAGGAGTCTCAATGCAGTCACTAGGACTGATGCCCATCCAATACCTAGGGCAGATGAGCTAATAGACACTTTGGCATCAGCCAAGTATCTAAGCACATTTGACCTGACAGCTGGCTACTGGCAGATCAGACTAGCTGATGATGCAAAGCCAAAAACAGCATTCTCAACCCCTAGTGGGCATTATAAATTTGTGGTGATGCCCTTTGGTCTGAAGAATGCACCTGCCACTTTTCAGAGGTTGGTGAATACAGTCCTTACAGGTCTGGAAGCCTATAGTGCAGCATATCTAGATGATATTGCTGTCTTTAGCGCCACCTGGGAGGATCGCCTGGTCCACCTCAGAAATGTTTTACAGGCCCTGCAAAAAGCAGGCCTGACTATCAAGGCCACCAAGTGCCAGATAGGGCAGAGTCAGGTTGTGTACCTGGGCCACCTTGTGGGTTTAGGCCAGGTTCAACCACTGCAGAGCAAGATCCAGACCATAATGGACTGGACTGCTCCAACTACCCAGACTCAGGTGAGAGCCTTCCTAGGCCTGACTGGGTACTATAGGAGATTTGTCAAGGGGTATGGATCAATAGTGACACCCCTGAATGACTTAACTTCCAAGAAAATGCCCAAAAAGGTTCAGTGGACAGTTAGCTGTCAAAAGGCATTTGATGACCTAAAGCAGGCCATGTGCACTGCTCCCATTCTGCAGAGTCCTGATTACTCCAAGAAGTTCATTGTTCAAACTGATGCATCTGAATTGGGGGTAGGGGCTGTACTGTCACAATTGAATGATGAAGGTCAGGATCAGCCAGTAGCTTTTATTAGCAGAAGGCTGACCCCTAGAGAGAAACGTTGGTCAGCCATTGAGAGGGAGGCCTTGGCTGTGGTCTGGGCTCTAAAGAAGTTGAGGCCATACTTGTTTGGTACTCACTTCCTTGTTCAAACAGACCATAAGCCCCTCTTATGGCTAAAACAAATGAAGGGTGAAAACCCCAAACTGCTTAGGTGGTCCATTTCCCTACACGGGATGGACTTCACAGTGGAACATAGACCTGGGAGTAACCATGCCAATGCAGATGGACTCTCTAGGTACTTCCACATAGAACATGAAGACTTAACTGGGCAAGGTTAGTTTAATGTCCCTACGTTTGGGGGAGGTTGTGTAGGAGAGTAGGATCTGCTTCACATGGGTACCCCCACTTTTTGCTGATGCTTCACTGTTTTTCGACCTTAGTCTGGCTGGGGCCCTGCTAATCAGAACCCCAGCCTAGCTGCTTCCTCTTTAAAATGGTTTCCATGTGCCTTAGGCACATCTCTGATTGGAATCTGGAGTGCCCTTATAAATCCCTAGTATATGGTATACTGTGTACCCAGGGCATAGGTACCTCAGAGGCCTACCAGGGGCTGCAGCATGTATTGTGCCACCCCTGGAAGGCCATCCAAACTGACACCACAGGTCTGCTACTGCAGCCTGGGTAAGGTGGTGCATGCACCCCTTACTGTGATATAGGCTACCTATATCACTATTTACATACACACATATAAACCTATAAGTCACTCCTATGGCAGGCCTTAACAATCCTGAAGGCAGAGTGCTTGGTTTTTATGTGAGAGGGTGCCCCTGCATGAGCAGAGCCCCTCTGCAGCGGTCGGAGACACTTCTCTGATGCTGTTTGTAGTGCAGCCCAACCATATACTCTTAAGCGCATTATAACCTCGCGTTAAATGCTAACTTTGGGATGGCTGCACGGAAACATGTCGTGTTTGGTGTCAAACATCTTGGAATACTACCCCCCCACCAGTTCTGGCGGTGGGGGTAGCATTCCACCCTTCTAGAGGGAAAGACATGTACACACCGGTATACCCGGTACTGACTTTCCAGAGCCCTGGCATCACAAAATGGATGCCGCTGCCACAGACACGAGTCTGGCCTCCTGCTGCTGACCGAAACTCCGGCAGGGGAGGCCTGGACAATAGGTTTCCTGTCCCAGGGAGGTGTGACCACCTCCCCAGACAGGATAGTGTGTATTGGGGCTGGGCGGGAGCACTCTCGGGTGCTTTGAAGTCCTGCACTGGGGGCACATTTGGTGTCCCTGTGCATACCCCAGTTCAAACTGGCTCAGGGGCTTCCAGCCCCTGCTCTGGCGCAAAACTGGACAAAGGGAAAGGGGTGTAACCACCCCTCTGCCCTGACCCTCCCCTAGGTGGGGCCACAGAGTATGTCCAACCCCCTACCTTAGTATAAGTAGGGGACCCCAGTCCTTAGGACTTTAGATTTACCTGGACGAAACTCTGATACAGAATCCTGGACCTTCGACGCTCTACTTCAAGATTAGAGGACTGAAGAATCTCCCTTGGGGTCAAGGAGTGACACCCCTGCTTGGCAGGCACCAAAGAAGCAATTGTCCGGTCTGCATCGCTGAAGCTCCCGTCGGACGCCGAAGACTTTGCATCACCAGAGGCAGATTTCCAGACTTCCCCGAGGCTGCCCTGAGTCCCCAGCAAAGCTGAGGCCAGTAGCTGTTGTGGGTAATGTGGAACTGTGACCCCTGGACACCAAACACATTTGCAAGTGCATCCTCTTCTGGGTCTCCCACGAAGTCGTGCTTTGGGCTCCGAGTAGCCCCAGCCTCCAGCACCAACTGTACCGAAGATCACTGGCCTCCACTCCACAAGTGTCCTGTGAGCCAGCTCCACGTACATCGACTTGAGGCTCCTTCGCGGTTGCTAGTCAGTTGGCTAGTAGGCCCTCCCGAAGGCCAATCTTTTTCTGCTTGGGCTCCCTGGTTGCTCCAGGTGAGCCCTGACTTACCTTTGCTGGGTGAGTCCCCCAGACCTTGCTGGTCTGCAACATTGTCCTTCTTCCATTTCCATGAGACTTGCTGTTGCCAAAGCTTGTTGGGTCCAATCCGGTCTCTGATACCCCTGTAATCGACAGACATCGTGGCTGAGCTCGAATCCAGCTCCTGGTTGTCGTCGACACCTGCTGGACCTCGTGGCTGAAGAGTCAAGACGACTGTCAACCTACCTGAAGCACTCGACATCGGTGGGCATCTGCTCATCGCCTTCCTGGTCACTGGCTAGTGACCCAGACTCTGTCCCCTCTGCTTTCAGGTTCTTCAGATCTTCGATCCACCTTTGGATCCACCCGAACACTTTCGACTTGGCCGCCAGCAGCACTTTGCAGCAGATCGCCATTGAAAGCGACGACGAAACCCGACCCCGAAAGACACCTATGCACCCGGCTCCCCTGGGTGAGGTAACTCGAGTACTCCGGTGCTCCCGTGGGTATTGACACTAGAACAGCCTAGTTCTCAAAGGGTTTGCTCCAAGTCCTCCTCTAAGTGTCCCTTTTCTTTAAAATTCTAATCTCGACTTTCCCCATAGAAGTTAATGGCGGTTCGAGGCTGTGTTCATACACTGCACGCGTCCCCCGTGGGTCCCCTGTGTCACTGCCTTGGGTGGTTCCTTGTGGTCCAAGCACTTCTACAGGCTCTAGGCCTTGTGTCTAGCTCAGTCGTGGTTCTTATACCACTTTATTGGTATATGGTTTGGTACGCCCCTGGGGCTCAAACGTGTATTTGTGCTATTACTGTAGATAACTAACTTATAATTTATGTACTTCGAACTCTAGCCTCATAAAGAGACTAGAGGGGTGTGTTTAGTAATAAATACATATATTTTGAATATATACCTGGTGTGGTCCTCTTTCATTTGGTCACTCAAGAGATTATAGACTGGTAAAACAAGCTGCTTTACATTCCTTCAAGACTTAGCCTGAAGGCTGCTCTCCATAGCTACCACTAGGATAGCTTTCAATAAAGGTTGTCTTTAACCTATCTCCAATAAGGGGTTGTTTGGACTGGTGCAAGGTGCCCACTATAATTAGTGGACAGCATATGCCAGGCCAACTTCTCACACTTCTTTTGCCTCTTTCTGCATACCTCTTGACTCTTTCTGCTCCTCTGTAGGTTCTTTCTGTACCCTCCTGCCTCTTTCTCCACTTCTTTTGCTTCTTTATGTACCTCTCTTGCTTCTTTCTGCACCCCTCTTGCCTCTTTCTGCACCCCCTTTCCCTCTCTCTGCACTACACTTGCCTCTTTCTGCCGTCTCTTGCCTCTTTCTGCCATCTCTTGCCTCTTTCTGCAGTTCTCTTGCCTCTTTCTGCACCTCTGTTGCTTCTTTCTGCTCTTCTATTCCCTCTTTCTGCACACCTCTTGACTCTTTCTGCTCCTCTGTTGGTTCTTTCTGCACCACTCCTGCCTCTTTCTGCATTTCTCTTGCTTCTTTCTATACCTCTCTTGCCTCTTTCTTCACCTCTCCTGCCTCTTTCTGCACCCCTCTTGCCTCTTTCTGCAGTTCTCTTGCTTCTTTCTGCACTTGTCTTGCTTCTGTCTGTACCTCTCTTGCTTCTTTCTGCACCCCTCTTGCCTCTTTCTGCACCCCTCTTCCCTCTTTCAGCACTTCTCTTGCCTCTTTCTGCATACCTCTTGACTATTTCTGCCCCTCTGTTGGTTCTTTCTGCACCCCTCCTGCCTCTTTCTGCACTTCTCTTGCTTCTTTCTGTACCTCCCTTGTTTCTTTCTGCACCCCTCTTCCCTCTTTCTGCACCCCTCTTCCTCTCTCTGCACTTCTCTTGCCTCTTTTTGCACCTCTCTTGCCTCTTTCTGCAGTTCTCTTGCCTCTTTCGTCAGCTCTGTTGCTTCTTTCTGCACTTCACTTGCCTTTTTCTGCACCCCTCTTGCCTCTATCTGCAACCCCATTGGTTCTTTCTGCATTTGTTGCTTTTTCTGCACCTCTCTGGCTTCTTTCTGCACCCCTATTGCCTCTTTCTGCACACCTCTTTCCTCTTTCTGCACGTAGCTTGCCTCTTTCTGCAGTTCTCTTGCCTCCTTCTGACCCTCTGTTGCTTTTTCTGCACTTCTCTTGCCACTTTCTGCACCCCTCTTGCCTATTTCTGCACCTCATTTGCCTCTTTCTGCACTTCACTTGCTTTTTTCTGTACCTCTCTTGTTTATTTCTGCAACTCCATTGTCTCTTTCATCACTTCTCTTCCTTCTTTCTACACCTCTGTTGCTGCTTTCAGCACTACTCTTGCCTCTTTCTGCACTTCTCTTGCCTGTTTTTGCACCTCTCTTGCCTCTTTCTGCACCTCTGTTGCCTCTTTCTGCACCTCACTTGCTTCTTTCTCCATCCCTCTTGCCTCTTTCTGTACCCCTTGCCTCTTTCTGTACATCTCTTGCCTTTCTCTGCACCCCTGTTCCCTCTTTCTGTACATCTCCTGTCTGTTTCTGGACCTCTCTTGCCTCTTTCTGCACTTCACTTGCCTCTTTCTGCACCTCTGTTGCTTATTTATGCACATCTTTTGCTTTTTTCTCCACCTCTCTTGCTTCTTTCTGCACCCCTCTTGCCTCTTTCTGCACCCTTCTTCCCTCTTTGTGCACCTCTCTTGCCTCGTTCTGCACATCTCTTGCCTCTATCTGCAGTTCTCTTGCCTCTTTCTGTACCTCTTTAATTTCTTTCTGTACTTCTCTTGCCTTTTTCTACACCCCTCTTGCTTCTTTCTGCACCTCTTTTGCAAATTTCTGCACCCCTCTTAACTCTTTCTGCACCTCTGTTGCCTCTGTCTGCACACCTGTTCCCACTTTCTGCACCTCGTTAGCCTCTTTTTGCAATTCTCTTGCCTCCTTCTGCACCTCTGTTTCTTATTTCTGCACTTATCTTGCCTCTTTCTGCACCTCTCTTGCCTCTTTCTGTAGTTCTATTGCTTCCTTCTGCACCTCTGTTGCTTCTTTCTGCACTTATCTTGCCTCTTTGTACATTTCAGTTGCTTCTATCAGCACTGCTCATGCCTCTTTCTGCACATTTCTTCCCTCTTTCTGCAGCTCTCTTGCCTCTTTCTGCACCTCTGGTGCTTCTTTCGGCACTCTTCTTGCCTATTTTATGCAGACCTCTTGACTCTTTCTGCTCCTCTATTCGTTCTTTCTGCACTACTCCTGTCTCTTTCTGCACCCCTGTTCCCTCTCTCTGCGCCTCTCGTGCCTTTTTCTGCACCAGTGTTCCCTCTTTTTGCACATCTCTTGACTGTTTCTGCACATTTCTTGCATCTTTCTGCACTTCTCTTGCCTTTTTCAGCATTTCTGTTGCTTCTTTATGCTCTTCTCTTGCCTCTCTCTACATTTTAGTTATGTTGGGACGCGCACAGCTCATTTTTAACCAGTCTCTTAATGTGTACCGTGCTCCAGAGTACCGCTGCCTGATTAAAAGCGTATAAATAATCACTATGTTTGCATACTCCAAAGAAACTGGGGTATGTCCTCCGGGCACTGGATTAATGTGCTCTGGTTAGAGCCTTCTATCTTGTACATTCCAAAGAAGGTTTCTCCAGTTTTTTTGTTCGATATATTGTTTTATTCACAATATTTCATCTTTTTTTGAAGCATATACTTCATTTCCCAAAATGCATTTTAATAATTTTCACGCTTTATTTTCTCCCACTCCCTATGCATTTCGGCCCACTGGCCTTCTTCCTGGGAGTACCTACAAATTCAAACATCTCTTGCCACTTTCTGCACCCCTCTTGCCTATTTCTGCACCTCATTTGCCTCTTTCTGCACTTCACTTGCTTTTTTCTGTACCTCTGTTGTTTATTTCTGCAACTCCATTGTCTCTTTCATCACTTCTCTTGCTTCTTTCTACACCTCTGTTGCTGCTTTCAGCACTACTCTTGCCTCTTTCTGCACTTCTCTTGCCTGTTTTTGCACCTCTCTTGCCTCTTTCTGCACCTCTGTTGCCTCTTTCTGCCCCTCACTTGCTTCTTTCTCCATCCCTCTTGCCTCTTTCTGCACCCCTTGCCTCTTTCTGTACATCTTTTGCCTTTTTCTGCACCCTTGTTCCCTCTTTCTGTACATCTCCTGTCTGGTTCTGGACCTATCTTGCCTCTTTCTGCATTTCACTTGCCTCTTTCTGCACCTAAGTTGCTTATTTCTGCACATCTTTTGCTTTTTTCTCCACCTCTCTTGCTTCTTTCTGTACCCCTCTTGCCTCTTTCTGCACCCTTCTTCCCTCTTTGTGCACCTCTCTTGCCTCTTTCTGCCCATCTCTTGCCTCTTTCTGCAGTTCTCTTGCCTCTTTCTGTACCTCTTTATCTTCTTTCTGCACTTCTCTTGCCTTTTTCTACACCTCTCTTGCTTCTTTCTGCACCTCTATTGCAAATTTCTGCACCCCTCTTAACTCTTTCTGCACCTCTGTTGCCTCTGTCTACATACCTGTTCCTGCTTTCTGCACCTCGTTAGCCTGTTTCTGCAACTCTCTTGCCTCTTTCTGCAATTCTCTTGCCTCTTTCTGCACCTCTGTTGCTTCTTTCTGGACTTATCTTGCCTCTTTCTGTAGTTCTATTGCCTCCTTCTGCACCTCTGTTGCTTCTTTCTGCACTTATCCTGCCTCTTCCTGCACTCCTCTAGCCTCTTTCTGCACCCCTGTTGCTTCTTTCTGCACTTCTCTTGCTTCTTTCTGTACTTCTATTGCTTCTTTCTATACCCCTCTTGCCTCTTTCTGCACCCCTATTTCCTCTATCTCCAACTCTCTTGCCTCTTTCTGCATGTCACTTGCCTCTTTCTGCACTTCTCTTGCCTCTTTCTGCACCTCTGTTGACTCTTTCTTCACCTTACTTGCTTCGTTCTGCACCCCCTTGCCTCTTTCTGCACCCTCTCCCCTCTACCTCTTTGGCCTCTTTATGCACCTCTGCACTTCTCTTGCCTCTGTACATTTCAGTTGCTTCTTTCTACACTTCTCTTGCCTCTTTCTGCAGCTCTCTTCCCTCTTTCTGTACCCCTCCTGCCTCTTTCTGCACTTCTCTTGCTTCTTTCTGTACCTCTGTTGCTTCTTCTGCACCACTCTTGCCTATTTCTACACCCTGCTTCCCTCTCTCTGCACTTCTCTTTCTGCACCTCATTTGCCTCTTTCTGCAGGTCTCTTGCCTCTTGCTGCACCTCTGTTGCTTCTTTCTGCACTTCTCCTGCCTCTTTCTGCACACCTCTTGACTATTTCTTGACTTAATGGTGGCCGCTGCGGGGACAGGCGAGCAAGACCACTGACCCATTGGCAGTGAAATTGCTCCCTCTCCCTCGCAGCTCCACCACTAAGTGAAGCCTGCCCCTGCACTTGCACTCTCGTGTGTTGGTGTTCGAGGCCCTCCTCCACCCGCAGGTCTTCCCTGCGCCTCATCCCTGGTGGTCCAGTGGACCTCTGTCTCCTTCCTCTCGCTCTGCTCTTCACTCGTTTTTCTGCCCCTTCTATTTTTCACCTTTCTGCACTTTTCTGCACCTCTGCTCCTCTGTGCCTTATTTCTGCTCTGCTCTTCACTCGTTTTCTGCCCCTTCTATTTTTCACCTTTCTGCACTTTTCTGCACCTCTGCTCCTCTGTCCCTTATTTCTGCTCTGCTCTTCACTCGTTTTCACTCGTTTTGCTGCCCCTTCTATTTTTCACCTTTCTGCACTTTTCTGCACCTCTGCTCTTCTGTGCCTTATTTCTGCCTATTTCTCCCCCTTTCCTTCACTTCCTTAGCCCTTTTTTCCCCGCCGCTGCTGCCCCCGCGGCCCCTCCCCACCAGCGCGACCGGCCCAATCCAGCTCCCCCCCCGATCCCACCTCCCAGCTGTCCAGCCCTCCCTGACCCCTACTTAATGGCGGCCGCTGCACGGCCGCGCCGCTGGCGCACCAAAGGCGTGCCTAAGGCAAGCCCATCTGCACCCGTCCGTGCCTGGACTGCGCCCAGTGCCAGACCCCCTGGCCCCCGCGTGCGCCACGACACCCGACGCCGATACGACTCCAAAACCCTCCACGCACTCAATGCCGGCCGACCCTCCACCTGCTTCCAGGCCACCCCGAAGTTCACCCACGGACCCTTCACCTGCCGAAACTGCAGCTACACCAGCCAGTGCACACCGGCATGTCCTGCCCATCCCACCAAAGCAGGCCACAACAGTCTCAGATGCATACTGCTCAACACCCACTCAGTCCACAAGCACGCAGTCGAACTCTGGGACCTGCTCGATTCATCCTCCCCGGACGTCGCCTTCCTGTCGGAGACCTGGACGATGTCCTTCTCGGCACCCGACATAGCCATATCCATCCCGGACGGCTACAAGATCACCCGCATGGACAGAAACAACAAAACAGGAGGAGGAATCGCCATTGTCCACAGGAACACCAGCAGAATTTCTACCAACATCGATGACTCCCTCATCATGGCCGATGTGAGAAGTTGGCCTGGTATATGCTGTTCACTAATTAAAGTGGACACCTTGCACCAGAACAATTCGACTCTTATGGTAGATAGGTTTAAGACAACCTTTATAGAGAGCTATCCTAGTGGTAGCTGTGGAGAGCAGCCTTCAGGCTAAGTCTTGAAGGAATGTAAAGCAGCTTGTTTTACCACACAATCTCTTGAATCACCAAATGAAAAGACACCACACAGGTATATATATCAAATATATATGTATTTATTAATAAACACTCTCTACTAATCTCTTTATGAGATTAGAGGTCAGGAACATATGTACAAGTCAAATATTATCACAATAAGTTTAGCACAATCGAATATCACAATCTTAGTTTGCTAGACCTAGGTCTAGGGCATCTAGAATTGAGGGACCCCCAAGAACCACCCCAGGTAGTTGTAGGAGACCCACAGGGGACGGACGCGGTGACCTGGCACCGGTGCGAGTCCTGTGCGAGTCTATGCGCTCAGACGCGATTGAGATTTCAATGTTAAAGGTCCCTTGCGTGTTCGAGGTGAACACACCGATCGGTCCTTGTACGAGTCGAAGGACGCGGTTATAGATAGAGTTGCAAGGGAGATGGACGCGCTGTGTCTAACACAGACGCGAACCTTGTGCGAGTCAGTGCAATGGAGATCTCAGTGTTACTGGCCATTTGTGTGTTCGAGGCGAACACTGATCGGACTCAGTACGAGTCGAAGGATACAGTTCTAGATAGTGTTACAAAGGAGATGGACGCGGTGTGTCTAACACAGACGCGAACCCTGTACGAGTCAGCGCAATTGTCGCACTTAGAAAATTAGAGTTTTAGGACACTTCGAGGGAAGCTACAAGCAAGTCACTTACAGGGTAAGTAGTTCTAGGGCCCACACCCACAGGAGCACCGTAGTGCTGAAGTTACCTCACCCAGGGAGCCGGGTGCATAGGTGTCCTTTGGTGTCGGGTCGCGGCGTCGTTTTCAATGGGAGCCAGTGAAGACTTGCTGCTTGCGGCGACAGGAGAAGTGTCCGGAGGAATCCAAGCCTGGATTCGGAAGATGGAAGACCTGAAAGCAGAGGGGACAGTGTTCAAAGTCACTTGGCAGTGACTTGGGGCACGGAAGATGGATGCCCACCGTCGTCGCAAGATTCAGTTTGTTCGTGGGTGCCTTGACTCTTCAGCCACGAGGTCCAGGAGGGGTCGACGACAACCAGGAGCTGGATTCGGCGTGCACCACGAAGTCTGCAGCTTACTGCGGTATTGGTGACTCGATTAGAGCCAACAAGCCTTGGTAACAGCAAGACTTGGAGAAAGTGCGAAGAGGCAATGGCGCAGACCAGCAAGGTCTGTGGGACTCACCCAGCAATGGTAAGTCAGGGCAGGCCTGGAGCAACCAGGGGAGCCCTATGGTTTCTTTAGAAAGTCTTCTGGGGACCCACAAGCCGGCTGGCACGAGATTGCAAAGACGCCTTGGGAGGATTCGCTCACAGGGGCCCACGGTCACTTGGGACGTGGTAGGCCTCTGATCTTCGGAGGGATTCCTGCTGGAGGCTAGGACCACACGTGGTCCAAAGCCCAATTTCGTGGACTGTTGTAAAAGGGTTGCACTTGACAATAGTGTCCGGTACCCAGGGGTCGCAGTTCCTCATTACTCTTGGGGTCCACTGGCCTCAGCTTTGCTGGGAACTCACGATGGCCTTTGAGAAGTCAGGAAATCCACTTCTTGGGCTGCAGGGACTTCGGACTCCGGCGGGAGCGGCGTAGTTTGTGACTGTCGTTTGTAGTTTTTGGTGCCTGCCAAGCAGGGGAGTCACTCCTTGACTCCAAGGGAGATTCTTCAGTCTTCCAAAGGTAGTGGAACGTCGAAGGTCTGGGATTCTTCTTCAGAGCATCATCCAGGGAAATCTAGGTTGCAATGCACAGGTTCCCCTCTTATACTAAAAGAAAGGGAGGGACTAGCTCTATGACCCTACCTATGGGAGGGTCAGGGAGTGGGTGGCTACACCCACTTCCCTTTGTCCAGTTTCGTGCCAGAGCAGGGGCAGGTAGCCCCTGAGCCGGTTTGAACTGGGATATGCACAGAGGAGCCTTCTGCTCCCCCAGTGCAGGACTTCAAAGCACTCTAAGAGTGCACCCACCCAGCCCCAATACACTAAACCTTGTCTGGAAGGTGGTCACACCCCTTGGGACAGGATATCTATTGTTGGGCTTCCTCCACTGCGAGTGTTGGTCATCAGCAGGAGGGCAGCCCAGTGTCTGTGACTGGTGGCATCCATTTTGTGATGCCAGGGCTCTGCAGGATTCTACCGCGTTTCCACAGTAGGTACATGTCTATCCCTCTAGAAGGGTGGAATGCTACCCCCGCCGCCAGGACTGGCGGGGGGTAGTATTCCAAGATGTTTGACACCAAACACGACATGTTTCGATGCAGCCATTCCAAAGTTAGCATTTTACCGCGAGGATATAATGCACTTAAAAGTATATGGTTTAACCGAATCCACAAACAGCACCAGAGAATGGACTCTGAGAGCTGCAGAGGGGACCTGCTCAGGCAGAGGCACCCCCTCACATAGAAGCCAAGCACCCTGCCCTCAGGATTGATAGGACCTGCCTTAGGGGTGACTGATAGGTTTATATGTGTGTGTAGGAGAGATATAGGGAACCTATATCTCAGTGAGGAGTGCTAGCACTTCCTCACCCAGGCTGCAGTAGCAGGCCTGTGGTGTCAGATTTAGTCTGCTTCCCAGGGGTGGCATAATACATGCTGCAGCCCCTGGTAGGCCTGTGAAGTACCTATGCCCTTAGTACCTAAGGTACCATATACTAGGGACTCATAAGGAACCACAGTATCCAATCACTAGTGCACCTAGAGTGCACTCCAAGTCGTTTAGAGAGAACAGAGAGGCTGGGGCCCTGATTAGCAGGGTCCCAGCCAGACTATAGCCAGAAACCAGTGTAAACATCAGAAAAAAGTGGGGGCAAGATAAGAGGCAGATCCTACTCTCCTACACAACCCTCCCCAAACGCAGGGACACTAAACTAACCTTGACCAGTTGAGTCTTCGTGTTCAAAGTGGAAATACCTTGAGAGTCCATCTGCATTGGCATGTTGGGTCCCAGGTCTATGTTCCACTGTATAGTCCATCCCCTGTAGGGAAATGGACCATCTCAAAAGTTTTGGGTTTTCTCCTTTCATTTGTTTTTAGATATCCTGACATGAAGTTGGTACCTCTGTCAGAAATGACCTCCTTTGGGAAACCTGTAGGAGAGTAGGATCTGCTTCACATGGGTACCCCCACTTTTTGCTGATACTTCACTGTTTTTCGACCTTAGTCTGGCTGGGGCCCTGCTAATCAGAACCCCAGCCTAGCTGCTTCCTCTCTAAAATGGTTTCCATGTGCCTTAGGCACATATCTGTTTGGAATCTGGAGTGCCCTTATAAGTCCCTAGTATATGGTATACTATGTACCCAGGGCATAGGTACCTCAGAGGCCTACCAGGGGCTGCAGCATGTGTTGTGCCACCCCTGGAAGGCCATCCAAACTGACACCACAGGTCTGCTACTTCAGCCTGGGTAAGGTGGTGCATGCACCTCTTACTGTGATATAGGCTACCTATATCACTATATACATACACACATATAAACCTATAAGTCACTCCTATGGCAGGCCTTATCAATCCTGAAGGCAGAGTGCGTGGTTCCTATGTGAGAGGGTGCCCCTGCATGAGCAGGGCCCCTCTGCAGCGTTCGGAGACCCTTCTCTGATGCTGTTTGTAGTGCAGCCTGACCATATACTCTTAAGCGCATTATAACCTCGCGTTAAATGCTAACTTTGGGATGGCTGCACGGAAACATGTCGTGTTTGGTG
This sequence comes from Calotriton arnoldi, assembly GCA_963921515.1. Taxonomy (NCBI): domain Eukaryota; kingdom Metazoa; phylum Chordata; class Amphibia; order Caudata; family Salamandridae; genus Calotriton; species Calotriton arnoldi. Next base: position 73,436 of record CAWUFW010019865.1, read on the forward strand.
TCAAACATCTTGGAATACTACCCCCACCAGTTCTGGCGGCGGGGGTAGCATTCCACCCTTCTAGAGGGAAAGACATGTACACACCGGTATGCCCGGTACTGACTTTCCAAGCCCTGGCATCACAAAATGGATGCCGCTGCCACAGACGCGAGTCTCGCCTCCTGCTGCTGACCGAAACTCCGGCAGGGGAGGCCTGGACAATAGGTTTCCTGTCCCAGGGAGGTGTGACCACCTCCCCAGACAGGATAGTGTGTATTGGGGCTGGGCGGGAGCACTCTCGGGTGCTTTGAAGTCCTGCACTGGGGGCACATTTGGTGTCCCTGTGCATACCCCAGTTCAAACCGGATCAGGGGCTTCCAGCCCCTGCTTTGGCGCGAACTGGACAAAGGGAAAGGGGTGTAGCCACCCCTCTGCCCTGACCCACCCATAGGTGGGACCACAGAGTAAGTCCAACCCCTAAACTTAGTTTAAGTATGGGACCCCAGTCCTTAGGACTTTAGATTATCCCTGGACGAAACTCTGACACAGAATCCTGGACCTTCGATGCTCTACTTAAAGATTAGAGGACAGAAGAATCTCCCTTGGGGTCAAGGAGTGACTCCCCTGCTTGGCAGGCACAAAAGAAGCAATTGTCCGGTCTGCATTGCCAAGCTCCCGTCGGACGCCGAAGTCTTTGCATCACCAGAGGTGGATTTCCAGACTTCCCCGAGTCTGCCCTGAGTCCCCAGCAAAGCTGAGGCCCGTACCTGTCGTGGGTAACGTGTAACCGTGACCCCTGGACACTGCACGCATTTGCAAGTGCATCCTCTTCTGGGTCTCCCACAAAGTCGTGCTTTGGGCTCCGAGTAGCCCCAGCCTCCAGCACCAACTGCACCGAAGATCACTGGCCTCCACTCCACGAGTGTCCTGTGAGCCAGCTCCACATGCACCGTCTCGAGGCTCCTTCGCGGTCGCTAGCCTGTTGGCTAGTAGCCCTTCACGAAGGCTAATCTTTTTCTACTTGGGCGCCCTGATTGCACCAGGCTTGCCCTCACTTACCCTTGCTGGGTGAGTTCCTCAGACCTTGCTGGTCTGCACCATCGTCAATCTTCTTCTTCATCAAGACTTGCCGTTGCCAAGGCTTGTTGGGTCCAATCTGGTCGCCGACACCTCAGCACTCGACAGACATTGTGTACCAGCCTGAATCCTGCTCCTGGTCGCCGACAACGCCTCCTGGACCTCGTGGCTGAAGAGTCAAGATGACCGTCAACCTAACTGAAGCACTCAACATCGGTGGGCATCTGCTCATCGCCTTCCTGGTCACTGGCTAGTGACCCAGACTCTGTCCCCTCTGCTTTCAGGTTCTTCAGATCTCCGATCCACCCTTGGATCCACCCGGACACTTTTCACTTGGTCGCCAGCAGCACTTTGCAGCAGATCGCCATTCAAATCGACGACGAAACCCGACCCCGAAAGGCACCTATGCACCTGGCTTCCCTGGGTGAGGTAACAAGAGTACTCCGGTGCTCCCGTGGGTAGAGACTCTAGAACGACCTAGTTCTCAAAGGGTTTGCTCCAAGTCCTTCTTTAAGTGTCCCTTTTCTTTAAATTCCAAACTGCGACTTTCTCCATAGAAGTTAACGGCGATTCGCTGCTGTGTTACTACACTGCACGCGTCCCCCGTGGGTCCCCTGTGTCACTACCTTGGGTGGTTCCTTGTGGTCCAAGCACTTCTACAGGCTCTAGGCCTAGTGTCTAGCTCAGTCGTGGTTCTTATACCACTTTATTGGTATATGGTTTGGTACGCCCCTAGGGCCCAAACGTGTATTTGTGCTATTACTGTGTTTAAATAACTTATAACTTATGTACTTCGAACTCTAGCCTCATAAAGAGACTAGAGGGGTGTGTTTAGTAATAAATACATATATTTTGAATATATACCTGGTGTGGTCCTCTTTCATTTGGTCACTCAAGAGATTATAGACTGGTAAAACAAGCTGCTTTACATTCCTTCAAGACTTAGCCTGAAGGCTGCTCTCCATAGCTACCACTAGGATAGCTTTCAATAAAGGTTGTCTTTAACCTATCTCCAATAAGGGGTTGTTTGGACTGGTGCAAGGTGCCCACTATAATTAGTGGACAGCATATACCAGGCCAACTTCTCACATTGGTGTGCAGCGTGTGGGATTCCAGCTTGCTATTGTTTTACCAGATAATCTCAATTGAATTGATCAACTGAAAACCACTAAAGGTACCTAAGGTACATATAAATTAAGCTTAGTATACAGTAAGTTCTACTGAACTTAGAGTTGTGTGTTAAGGGATAGCACACCCTTTCTACAACTCAAGAGAGTTTAGTAGGCCACACTAGAGTAGGTAGTGCATACACCACACATCACTAGTGATGTCTTCAAAGCCAGGACCCAGAGAGTACTTGCCAGAAGCCACTGGGCTTCTTCCCTCCAAGTATGATACACTCCCATTCTTGGAATTGAGAGCAATATGCAATGTGAGGAAACTGAAGACAGGCCAAAGTCCCACCACCCAACATCTGAGAGAGATGTTAATGGCTGATGATCTCAACAGGCCCTTAGGGACTGAAGGGGTAGGAGCAGAGCGTGGGGCAGAAGATGAGGATGGGGCCAGGGGTAGCAACACCCCCAACCCCCCCCCTCTGGAACTGACCAGGAGGGTGACAATGACCCTGACCTGGAAAACCCAATCCCTCCTGTGGAAGAGGAAGAGGAGGATCAGAATGACCTCCACTTTGTCCTCCCAGGAAGGATTATGAGTGTGCCTAGAAGGTCTAGATCTCCTTCTCAGGAGTCTAACCACTCTGACACCTCAATAGGGACCTCTGTCTCCTCTCATAGGAGGGAATCCTCTCATGAGAGGAGAAAGAGGCTGATTCAGTATGAGCAAGCCCAGCTTGAACTCAGAAAGCAGCAATTGGCTCTAGACAGGGAGTCCCTAGATCTCTACAGAGAGAGAAAAAGTTGGGACTAGAGTCCCATGGTGGCAGCAATATCCCTAAAGATAGGGAAAGGTCTTATGAACATAGAAACCTGAGCAAGATTGTCCCTCCCTACCAGAGTGGGGATGACATCCACAAATGGATAACTGCTCTAGAGAGGGCCTGTAAAGTACAGAAGGTCCCTCAGGAGCAGTGGGCAGCAATCTTGTGGCTCTCCTTTGCAGACAAAGGTAGAGACAAGCTCCTCACTGTAAGAGAAGAGGATGCTGATAATTACAAGGTCTTGAAGAGTGCTCTTATTGATGGGTTTGGCCTAACAACTGAACAATACAGGTTAAAGTTCAGAGATGCCCAAAAGCACAGACTCAAGACTGGGTAGACTATGTGGATTGTTCTGCTAAGGCTCTGGAAGGCTGGTTGATGGGCAGTAAGGTGTGTGACTTCACAGGATTGTACAATCTGATAATGAGGGAGCAGATTCTTAATAACTGTCAAAATCAGCTGTTGCATCAGTACCTGGTGGACTCTGATCTGACCTCTCCCCAAGAATTGGGAAAGAAGGCAGACAAATGGGTCAGAACCAGGGTGAGGCAGAAGGTACAGAACCAAGGTGGTGACCATAAGAAGCAAGATTCTAAGAACTCTGATAAGGGTGGGGAGAAGGGTAAAGATCAAAAGTCTTCACAAGGCCCCCAAAAATCTTCTTCAGGTGGGGATTCCCAGTCTACCAAAGGGAAAGGCCAAAGAAAACCATGGTGCAAGGTCTGTAAGCAAAAGACCCACTGGACCAGTGATTGCACCAAGTCCAAAGACTTGACTCCAGCCCCCACCAATGCCCCTAAGGCACCTGCTCCCCCTAGTGCAGTTACAGTTGGTGGTGGGAGTACTACCGCCAAGGGTTTAGTAGGGTTGACCCTGGGTACTGAGATGGGCTCTGACCTAGTCAGAGAACTCACTCAGGCTGTCCTAGTCTGTGATGGAGGCATGGATATGACCTCCTCTATGAGTCCCAGTAATCTGGGCAAGTACAGACAACAGCCTTTAATCAATGGACGAGAGGCTTTGGCATTTAGGGACACAGGGGCAAGTGTCACCATGGTGACACAAGACCTTGTGAATCCTGGGCAAGTTATACTTGGTGAGATGTACCAAGTGACCAATGCTAGCAACGTCAGAACAGACCATACTCTGGCTGTTGTTAACTTCTCCTGGGGAGGGGTAACTGACCTTAAGAAGGTTGTGGTAAGTGCAGACCTACCAGTTGAATGCTTGCTTGGCTATGACTTAGAAACTTCAGCTTGGGCAGAAGTGGAGCTCAGGACCCATGCAGAAATGCTGGGGATCCCTGCAGATGTGTTTGCTGTGACCAGGTCACAAGCCAAAATGTCTAGCACTGAACAGGCCTTGGATTCTGGAATAATGGACCAAGTGCCTTCCAAGAGGAGGAGTAGTAGGATAAAGGCAGTGCCTTCCCCCTTGGCTCAGAAGGAAGATCAGTCCCTTGAGGGGGATGATCTCAGTCCTGAGGAAGGAACTGTCCCAGAGGAGCTTGAACCTGAACAGGTTGAGTTCTTGGGGACAGGGGGACCTTCCAGGGCAGATCTGAGCCAGGAGCAGCAGAGCTGCCCCTCTCTTGAACCCCTCAGACAGCAAGCTGCTGCTGAGGCTGCTGGGAAAGCTAGTGGTCCCCATACTGTGTATTGGGATGATGGACTCTTGTACTCAGAGTATAGAGACCCCAAGCCTGGTGCTACCAGGAGGTTGGTTATACCTCTGAAGTTCAGGGGCTTCCTATTGACCCTAGCCCATGATATTCCCTTAGCAGGTCACCTGGGCCAGAACAAGACTTGGGACAGAATTGTCCCTCACTTTCACTGGCCCCACATGTCTGAAGACACCAAGGAGTTTTGTCGCTCCTGTGTAACCTGCCAGGCCAGTGGCAAGGCAGGTGGCACTACAAAGGCCCCCTGATACCACTACCTGTGGTGGGGGTTCCCTTTGAAAGGGTGGGGATTGACATTGTTGGTCCCATGGATCCCCAAACAGCATCTGGGCACAGGTTTATCCTGGTGGTAGTGGATCATGCCACCAGGTACCCAGAGGCTATTCCCCTTAGGATCACTACAGCACCTGTGGTGGCAAGGGCCCTCCTGGGAATTTTCTCAAGAGTGGGCTTCCCTAAGGAGGTTGTATCAGACAGGGGTGCAAACTTTATGTCTGGATACTTAAAAGCAATGTGGAAGGAGTGTGGAGTGACTTAAAAGTTCACTACACCCTATCACCCACAATGCAATGGTTTAGTTGAGAGATTCAACAAAACCTTGAAGGGCATGATTAAAGGGCTCCCAGAAAAGCTTAGGCAAAGATGGGACATACTCTTGCCCTGCCTTTTATTTGCGTACAGGGAGGTGCCTCAAAAGGGGGTTGGCTACAGCCCTTTTGAACTTTTGTTTGGTCACCCTGTCAGGGGTCCACTGTGCTTGGTGAAGGAAGGATGGGAGTTACCTCTCAAGCCCCCAAAGCAAGACATAGTGGACTACGTACTTGGTCTCCGCTCCCGGATGGCTGAGTATATGAAAAAGGCAACTAAAAACCTTGAGGCTAGCCAGGAACTTCAAAAGGCCGGGCATGACCAAAAGGCTGTACTGACTGTTTATCAGCCAGGACAGAAGGTGTGGGTGTTGGAGCCAGTGGCCCCAGCAGCTCTCCAAGACAAATGGAGTGGACCCCATACCATTGTTGAACAGAAGGGTGAGGTTACCTACTTAGTAGACCTAGGAACACCCAGGAGTCCCCACAGGGTTCTCCATGTCAACAGGTTAAAACCATATGTGGACAGGGCAGACATGGGCTTGCTCATGGCTACTGATGAGGGACAGGAGGAAGAGAGTGACCCACTCCCTGACCTGCTCTCACAGAACCCTGATGATGGGTCAGTGGATGGTGTAGCCTTGGCAGGCAGCCTCACTACTCAGCAGCAAACTGATTGTAGACAGGTGCTCAATCAGTTCAGACACATGTTCTCACTGACTCCAAGTCAGACCACCTGGTGCACTCATGAAGTGGACACTGGGGACAGTCTGCCTATTAAAAATAAGATTTATAGGCAACCTGACCATGTCAGGGACTGTATCCGGACAGAAGTCCAGAAGATGTTGGATTTGGGAGTTATTGAACCCTCAGATAGCCCTTGGGCTAGTCCAGTGGTCCTTGTGCCAAAACCTCACACCAGTGGTGGGAAAAGAGAGATGAGGTTTTGTGTGGACTACAGGGGTCTCAATGCAGTCACTAGGACTGATGCCCATCCAATACCTAGGGCAGTTGAGCTAATAGACACTTTGGCATCAGCCAAGTATCTAAGCACATTTGACCTGACAGCTGGCTACTGGCAGATCAGACTAGCTGATGATGCAAAGCCAAAAACAGCATTCTCAACCCCTAGTGGGCATTATCAATTTGTGGTGATGCCCTTTGGTCTGAAGAATGCACCTGCCACTTTTCAGAGGTTGGTGAATACAGTCCTTACAGGTCTGGAAGCCTATAGTGCAGCATATCTAGATGATATTGCTGTCTTTAGCTCCACCTGGGAGGATCACCTGGTCCACCTCAGAAATGTTTTACAGGCCCTGCAAAAGGCAGGCCTGACTATCAAGGCCACCAAGTGCCAGATAGGGCAGAGTCAGGTTGTGTACCTGGGCCACCTTGTGGGTGGAGGCCAGGTTCAACCCTTGCAGAGCAAGATCCAGACCATCATGGACTGGACTGCTCCAACTACCCAGACTCAGGTGAGAGCCTTCTTAGGCCTGACTGGGTACTATAGGAGATTTGTCAAGGGGTATGGATCAATAGTGACACCCCTGAATGACTTAACTTCCAAGAAAATGCCCAAAAAGGTTCAGTGGACAGTTAGCTGTCAAAAGGCATTTGATGACCTGAAGCAGGCCATGTGCACTGCTCCCATTCTACAGAGTCCTGATTACTCCAAGAAGTTCATTGTTCAAACTGATGCATCTGAATTGGGGGTAGGGGCTGTACTGTCACAATTGAATGAAGAAGGTCAGGATCAGCCAGTAGCTTTCATTAGCAGAAGGCTGACCCCTAGAGAGAAACGTTGGTCAGCCATTGAGAGGGAGGCCTTTGCTGTGGTCTGGGCTCTGAAGAAGTTGAGGCCATACTTGTTTGGTACTCACTTCCTTGTTCAAACAGACCATAAGCCCCTCTTATGGCTAAAACAAATGAAGGGTGAAAACCCCAAACTGCTTAGGTGGTCCATTTCCCTACAGGGGATGGACTTCACAGTGGAACATAGACCTGGGAGTAACCATGCCAATGCAGATGGACTCTCTAGGTACTTCCACTTAGAACATGAAGACTTAACTGGGCAAGGTTAGTTTAATGTCCCTACGTTTCGGGGGTTGTGTAGGAGAGTAGGATCTGCTTCACATGGGTACCCCCACTTTTTGCTGATGCTTCACTGTTTTTCGACCTTAGTCTGGCTGGGGCCCTGCTAATCAGAACCCCAGCCTAGCTGCTTCCTCTCTAAAATGGTTTCCATGTGCCTTAGGCACATCTCTGATTGGAATCTGGAGTGCCCTTATAAGTCCCTAGTATATGGTATACTATGTACCCAGGGCATAGGTACCTCAGAGGCCTACCAGGGGCTGCAGCATGTATTGTGCCACCCCTGGAAGGCCATCCAAACTGACACCACAGGTCTGCTACTGCAGCCTGGGTAAGGTGGTGCATGCACTCCTTACTGTGATATAGGCTACCTATATCACTATATACATACACACATATAAACCTATAAGTCACTCCTATGGCAGGCCTTATCAATCCTGAAGGCAGAGTGCGTGGTTCCTATGTGAGAGGGTGCACCTGCATGAGCAGGGCCCCTCTGCAGCGTTCGGAGACCCTTCTCTGATGCTGTTTGTAGTGCAGCCTGACCATATACTCTTAAGCGCATTATAACCTCGCGTTAAATGCTAACTTTGGGATGGCTGCACGGAAACATGTCGTGTTTGGTGTCAAACATCTTGGAATACTACCCCCGCCAGTTCTGGTGGCGGGGGTAGCATTCCACCCTTCTAGAGGGAAAGACATGTACACACCGGTATGCCCGGTACTGACTTTCCAAGCCCTGGCATCACAAAATGGATGCCGCTGCCACAGACACGAGTCTGGCCTCCTGCTGCTGACCGAAACTCCGGCAGGGGAGGCCTGGACAATAGGTTTCCTGTCCCAGGGAGGTGTGACCACCTCCCCAGACAGGATAGTGTGTATTGGGGCTGGGCGGGAGCACTCTCGGGTGCTTTGAAGTCCTGCACTGGGGGCACATTTGGTGTCCCTGTGCATACCCCAGTTCAAACCGGATCAGGGGCTTCCAGCCCCTGCTTTGGCATGAACTGGACAAAGGGAAAGCGGGTGTAGCCACCCCTCTGCCCTGACCCACCCATAGGTGGGACCACAGAGTAAGTCCAACCCCTAAACTTAGTATAAGTATGGGACCCCAGTCCTTAGGACTTTAGATTATCCCTGGATGAAACTCTGACACAGAATCCTGGACATTCGACGCTCTACTTAAAGATTAGAGGACAGAAGAATCTCCCTTGGGGTCAAGGAGTGACTCCCCTGCTTGGCAGGCACCAAAGAAGCAATTGTCCAGTCTGCATCGCTGAAGCTCCCGTCAGACGCCGAAGTCTTTGCATCACCAGAGGTAGATTTCCAGACTTCCCCGAGGCTGCCCTGAGTCCCCAGCAAAGCTGAGGCCCGTAGCTGTCGTGGGTAATGTGGAACCATGACCCCTAGACACCGCACGCATTTGCAAGTGCATCCTCTTCTGGGTCTCTCACAAAGTCGTGCTTTGGGCTCCGAGTAGCCCCAGCCTCCAGCACCAACTGCACCGAAGATCACTGGCCTCCACTCCACGAGTGTCCTGTGAGCCAGCTCCACGTGCACTGTCTCGAGGCTCCTTCGCGGTCGCTAGCCCGTTGGCTAGTAGCCCTTCACGAAGGCCAATCTTTTTCTACTTGGGCTCCCTGGTTGCTCCAGGCTTGCCCTCACTTACCTTTGCTGGGTGAGTTCCTCAGACCTTGCTGGTCTGCACCATCGTCAATCTTCATCTTCATCGAGACTTGCCGTTGCCAAGGCTTTTTGGGTCCAATCCAGTCGCCGACACTTCAGCACTCGACAGACATCGTGTACCAGCCCGAATCCTGCTCCTGGTTGCCGACAACGCCTCCTGGACCTCGTGGCTGAAGAGTCAAGACGACTGTCAACCTACCTGAAGCACTCGACATCGGTGGGCATCTGCTCATCGCCTTCCTGGTCACTGGCTAGTGACCCAGACTCTGTCCCCTCTGCTTTCAGGTTCTTCAGATCTCCGATCCACCCTTGGATCCACCCGGACACTTTTCACTTGGTCGCCAGCAGCACTTTGCAGCAGATCGCCATTCAAATCGACGACGAAACCCGACCCCGAAAGGCACCTATGCACCCGGCTTCCCTGGGTGAGGTAACAAGAGTACTCCGGTGCTCCCGTGGGTAGAGACTCTAGAATGACCTAGTTCTCAAAGGGTTTGCTCCAAGTCCTTCTTTAAGTGTCCCTTTTCTTTAAATTCCAAACCGCGACTTTCTCCATAGAAGTTAACGGCGATTCGCGGCTGTGTTACTACACTGCACGCGTCCCCGTGGGTCCCCTGTGTCACTACCTTGGGTGGTTCCTTGTGGTCCAAGCACTTCTACAGGCTCTAGGCCTAGTGTCTAGCTCAGTCGTGGTTCTTATACCACTTTATTGGTATATGGTTTGGTACGCCCTAGGGCCCAAACGTGTATTTGTGCTATTACTGTGTTTAAATAACTTATAACTTATGTACTTCGAACTCTAGCCTCATAAAGAGACTAGAGGGGTGTGTTTAGTAATAAATACATATATTTTGAATATATACCTGGTGTGGTGCTCTTTCATTTGGTCACTCAAGAGATTATAGACTGGTAAAACAAGCTGCTTTACATTCCTTCAAGACTTAGCCTGAAGGCTGCTCTCCATAGCTACCACTAGGATAGCTTTCAATAAAGGTTGTCTTTAACCTATCTCCAATAAGGGGTTGTTTGGACTGGTGCAAGGTGCCCACTATAATTAGTGGACAGCATATACCAGGCCAACTTCTCACAAAACCCACTCTGGAGAAGACTCCAATGAGGGCTCTTGCCACCACAGGGGCTGTGGTGGTCCTCAGGGGAATTGCTTCTGGGTACCTGGTGGCATGATCCACTACCACCAGGATAAACCTGTGCCCAGATGCAGTTTGAGGGTCAAGGGGACCAACAATGTCAATCCCTACCCTTTCAAAGGGTACCCCCACCACAGGTAGTGGTATCAGGGGGCCTTTGTTGTGCCACCTGCCTTACCACTGGCTTGGCATGTGACACAGGAGCGACAAAACTCCTTTGTGTCCTCTGACATATGTGGCCAATGAAAATGTGGAACAAGCCTGTCCCAGGTCTTGTTTTGGCCCAAGTGTCCTGCTAAAGGGATGTCATGTGCTAGGGTCAAGAGGAACCCCTAAACTTCTGAGGTATTACCATCCTCCTGGTGGCTCCAGAGGCTGGATCTCTACCCTCAGAATATAGGAGTCCCTCATCCCAATAAACTTTATGGGACCCACTAGCACTCCCAGCAGCCTCAGCAGCAGCCTGCTGTCTGAGGGGTTCAAGAGAGGGGCAGCACTGTTGCTCCTTACTCAGATCTTCCCTAGAAGGGCCCCCTGCCCCCAAGAACTCAACCTGATGAGGCTCAAGTCCCTCTGGGGCAGTTCCTTCTTCAGGATCTGCTTCACCTCCCTCTGGGTGTGAATCTGTGATCTGAGACAGAGGGGAAGGCACTGCCTTTACCCTACTGCTCCTCCTCTTGGGAAGCATCTGGTCCATTGTTCCAGGATCCAGAGCTGGTTCAGTGTTATGCATTCTTGCTTGTGACCAGGTCACAGCAAATACCTCTGCATGGATGCCCAACATCTCAGCATGAGTCCATAACTCTACTTCAGACCAGGCTGAAGTCTCTAGATCATTGCCCAATAGACATTCGACAGGGAGGTCTGCACTGACTACAACCTTTTTGAGGCCAGTTACCCCTCCCCAGGAGAAATTCACAACTGCCAGACTATGGTTGGTCTTGACGTTGCTTGCATTGGTCACCTGGTACCTTTCGCCCAGGATGATCTGTCCAGGGTCCACAAGATCCTCTGCCACCATGGTGACACTAGCACCTGTGTCCCTAAATGCCAAAGCCTGTTTGCCATTTATTACAGGCTGCTGTTTGTATTTGCCCAGATTACTGGGGCTTACTAGGAAGGACATATTAAGGTCTCCCTCACAAATCAGCATTGCCTGAGTGGGCACTCTGACTAGGTCAGAGTCCACTCCAGAACCCAGGGTCAACCCTACTACTGGCCTGGTATATGCTGTTCACTAATTAAAGTGGACACCTTGCACCAGAACAATTCGACTCTTATGGTAGATAGGTTTAAGACAACCTTTATAGAGAGCTATCCTAGTGGTAGCTGTGGAGAGCAGCCTTCAGGCTAAGTCTTGAAGGAATGTAAAGCAGCTTGTTTTACCACACAATCTCTTGAATCACTAAATGAAAAGACACCACACAGGTATATATATCAAATATATATGTATTTATTAATAAACACTCTCTACTAATCTCTTTATGAGATTAGAGGTCAGGAACATATGTACAAGTCAAATATTATCACAATAAGTTTAGCACAATCGAATATCACAATCTTAGTTTGCTAGACCTAGGTCTAGGGCATCTAGAATCGAGGGACCCCCAAGAACCACCCCAGGTAGTTGTAGGAGACCCACAGGGGACGGACGCGGTGACCTGGCACCGGTACGAGTCCTGTGCGAGTCTATGCGCTTAGACGCGATTGAGATTTCAATGTTAAAGGTCCCTTGCGTGTTCGAGGCGAACACTCCGATCGGTCCTTGTACGAGTCGAAGGACGCGGTTATAGATAGAGTTGCAAGGGAGATGGACGCGCTGTGTCTAACACAGACGCGAACCTTGTGCGAGTCAGTGCAATGGAGATCTCAGTGTTACAGGCCCTTTGTGTGTTCGAGGCGAACACTGATCGGACTCAGTACGAGTCGAAGGATACAGTTCTAGATAGTGTTACAAAGGAGATGGACGTGGTGTGTCTAACACAGACGCGAACCCTGTACGAATCAGCGCAATTGTCGCACTTAGAAAATTAGAGTTTTAGGACACTTCGAGGGAAGCTACAAGCAAGTCACTTACAGGGTAAGTAGTTCTAGGGCCCACACCCACAGGAGCACCGTAGTGATGAAGTTACCTCACCCAGGGAGCCGGGTGCATAGGTGTCCTTTGGTGTCGGGTCGCGGCGTCGTTTTCAATGGGAGCCAGTGAAGACTTGCTGCTTGCGGCGACAGGAGAAGTGTCCGGAGGAATCCAAGCCTGGATTCGGAAGATGGAAGACCTGAAAGCAGAGGGGACAGTGTTCAAAGTCACTTGGCAGTGACTTGGGGCACGGAAGATGGATGCCCACCGTCGTCGCAAGATTCAGGTCGTTCGCAGGTGCCTTGACTCTTCAGCCACGAGGTCCAGGAGGTGTCGACGACGACCAGGAGCTGGATTCGGTGTGTCCCACGATGTCTGCAGCTTACTGCGGTATCGGCGTCTCGATTAGAGCCAACAAGCCTTGGTAACAGCAAGGCTCAGGGAAAGTGCGAAGAAGCAATGGCGCAGACCAGCAAGGTCTGTGGGACTCACCCAGCGAAGGTAAGTCAGGGCAGGCCTGGAGCAACCAGGGGAGCCCTTTGTTTTTTTTAGAAAGTCTTCTGGGGACCCACAAGCCGGCTGGCAAGAGATCGCGAAGACGCCTCGGGAGGATTCGCTCACAGGGGCCCACGGTCACTCGGGACATGGTAGGCCTCTGATCTTCAGAGGGATTCCTGCTGGAGGCTAGCACCATACGTGGTCCAAAGCACAAGTTCGTGGAACGTTGTGAAGGGGTTGCACTTGACAATAGTGCACGGTACCCAGGGGTCACAGTTCCTCGTTACTCTTGCGGTCCACTGGCCTCAGCTTCACTGGGGACTCACGATGGCCTTTGAGAAGTCAGGAAATCCACTTCTTGGGCTGCAGGGACTTCGGACTCCAGCGGGAGCGGCATAGTTTGCAACCGTCGTTTGTAGTTTTTGGTGCCTGCCAAGCAGGAGAGTCACTCCTTGACTCCAAGGGAGATTCTTTAGTCTTCCAAAGGTAGTGGAATGTCGAAGGTCCAGGATTCTTCTTCAGAGCGTTGTCCAGGGAAATCTAGGTTGCAATGCACAGGTTCCCCCTCTTATACTAAAAGAAAGGGAGGGACTAGCTCTATGACCCTACCTATGGGAGGGTCAGGGGAGTGGGTGGCTACACCCACTTCCCTTTGTCCAGTTTCGCGCCAGAGCAGGGGCAGGTAGCCCCTGAGCCGGTTTGAACTGGGGTATGCACAGAGGAGCCTTCTGCTCCCCCGGTGCAGGACTTCAAAGCACTCTAAGAGTGCACCCACCCAGCCCCAATACACTAAACCCTGTCTGGAAGGTGGTCACACCCCTTGGGACAGGATATCTATTGTTGGGCTTCCTCCACTGCGAGTGTTGGTCATCAGCAGGAGGGCAGCCCAGTGTCTGTGACTGGTGGCATCCATTTTGTGATGCCAGGGCTCTGCAGGATTCTACCGCGTTTCCACAGTAGGTACATGTCTATCCCTCTAGAAGGGTGGAATGCTACCCCCGCCGCCAGGACTGGGGGGGGGTAGTATTCCAAGATGTTTGACACCAAACACAACATGTTTCGATGCAGCCATTCCAAAGTTAGCATTTTACCGCGAGGATATAATGCACTTAAAAGTATATGGTTTAACCGCATCCACAAACAGCACCAGAGAATGGACTCTGAGAGCTGCAGAGGGGCCCTGCTCACTCAGAGGCACCCCCTCACATAGAAGCCAAGCACCCTGCCCTCAGGATTGATAGGGCCTGCCTTCGGGGTGACTGATAGGTTTATATGTGTGTGTAGGAGAGATATAGGGAACCTATATCTCAGTGAGGGGTGCTAGCACTTCCTCACCCAGGCTGCAGTAGCAGGCCTGTGGTGTCAGATTTAGTCTGCTTCCCAGGGGTGGCATAATACATGCTGCAGCCCCTGGTAGGCCTGTGAAGTACCTATGCCCTTAGTACCTAAGGTACCATATACTAGGGACTCATAAGGAACCACAGTATCCAATCACTAGTGCACCTAGAGTGCACTCCAAGTCGTTTAGAGAGAACAGAGAGGCTGGGGCCCTGATTAGCAGGGTCCCAGCTAGACTATAGCCAGAAACCAGTGTAAACATCAGAAAAAAAGTGGGGGCAACATAAGAGGCAGATCCTACTCTCCTACAGCCGAACACCTACACTTCCAGATCCACGTCAACCACAACACCACCCTCAGAGGAACCCTTGTCTACAGACCCCTGGGACCCCGATCACAGTTCAGCGACTCCATCGCCGACCTCATCAACACGCACGCCCTCGCCTCCACAGACTACATCCTTCTCGGAGACCTGAACTTCCACCTCGAGAACTCCAACGACAGCAACTCCACAACCCTAATCGACAACCTAGCCAACCTCGGACTCAAACAGATCGTCATGACACCCACCCACTCCGCCGGACACACACTCGACCCCATCTTCTCCGCCAGCAGCCACGTCACCTTCAGCCACGCCACCGAACTCCACTGGACCGACCACCACTGCATCCACTTCTCCTTCGAGAAATACACCGCGCACATCCAACCGCAACGAATTCCACACTGCAGCTGGAACAAAGTCACCGAAGACCAGCTCCTCACCACCCTCGCCCGTGACCCTCCACCCGAACCCTCTGACACCAACGCAGAGGCCCACAACTTCAGACAATGGATCGACGACTGCGCCAACACCCTCGCCCCGATCAGGAGACCCTCTAACAGGCACACCAACACGAGAGCCACCTGGTTCAACGCCGACCTCCAGACTTCCAAACAAACCTGCCGAAGAATCGAGAAGCAGTGGCGCCAAGACCAGACACCAGACAACCACGCAGCCCTCAAGAACGCCAGACGCAAGCACCACCAACTGATACGATCCGCCAAAAGGACCTCCTTCAAGGAACGCATCGACAACAACGCACACAACAGCAAAGAGCTCTTCAGCATCGTGAAAGAACTCGCATCCCCCAGCTCCAGCACGAATGACATCCCGCCGTTGCAAGAACTCTGCGACTCCCTGGCAACCTTCTTCCACTGCAAGATCGCAGACATCCATGACAGCTTCGACGCCCAGACACCGACGACAGACGCCGACACCCCTGACTCAACACCCTCCAAACACACCGACCTCCTGCTCTCCTGGAACCACGTCAACGACGAAGACACCATCAAAATCATGAACACCAGCCACTCCGGCTCTCCCTCTGACCCCTGCCCCCACCACGTCTTCAACAAAGCAAGCTCCATCATCGCACCTCAACTCCGAAAGATCATCAACAGCTCCTTCAAGACAGCCACCTTTACGGAGAGCTGGAAACACGCCGAGATCAACGCCCTTCTCAAGAAACCTAAGGCGGACCCAAAGGACCTCAAGAACTTTCGACCCATCTCCCTGCTCCCGTTCCCGGCAAAAGTCATTGAGAAGACCGCCAACAGACAACTAACCCACTTCCTGGAGGAGAACAACATCCTGGACTCCTCCCAATCCGGCTTCCGCAGCAATCACAGCACCGAAACTGCCCTCATCGCTGCCACCGACGACATCAGAACCCTGCTGGACAGTGACGAAACCGCGGCCCTCATCCTCCTGGACCTCTCGGCCGCCTTCAACACCGTCTGCCACCACACCCTACGCACACGCCTCCACGACACAGGGATCCGCGACAAAACCCTGAACTGGATCACCTCCTTCCTCACCGGCAGAACCCAGAGAGTCTGTCTCCCCCATTCAGATCCGAAGCCACCACGATCACCTGCGGCGTACCCCAAGGATCATCCCTCAACCCGACCCTTTTCAACATCTACATGGCACCGCTCGCCAACATCGTACGAGCGCACCACCTCAACATCATCTCGTACGCCGATGACACCCAGCTGATCCTCTCCCTCACCAAGGACCCGGCCACCGCCAAATCCAACCTCCATGAGGGAATGAAGGCCATCACAGAGTGGATGAAGACCAGCCGTTTGAAACTGAACTCTGACAAGATGGAGGTCCTCATCCTCGGCTCCACCCCCTCCGCATGGGACGACTCCTGGTGGCCGGCCACGTTGGGAGCTCCTCCAACACCCACCAACCACGCACCCAACCTGGGTTTCATCCTGAACTCAACGCTCTCCATGACCCAGCAAGTCAACGCTGTCTCCTCCTCCTGCTTCAACACCCTCCGCATGCTCCGCAAGATCTACAGATGGATCCCCACCAAAACCAGAAGGACGGTCACCCAAGCCCTCGTCAGCAGCAGGCTGGACTACGGCAACGCCCTCTACACGGGAACCACGACCAAACTCCAGAAACGACTCCAACGCATACAAAACGCCTCCGCACGCCTCATCCTCGGAACCCCTCGCCACAGCCACATCACCGACCACCTGAGAGACCCGCACTGGCTCCCGGTCAACAAGAGGATCACCTTCAAGCTCCTCACCCACGCCCACAAAGCACTCCACAATGCCGGACCAGCATACATCAACGAACGACTCACCTTCTACACCCCGAACCGCCAGCTCCGCTCTGCTGACCTCGCCCTCGCCACCATCCCACGCATCCGCCGAACGACCACCGGCGGCAGATCATTCTCCCACCTTGCCGCCAAGACTTGGAACACCCTCCCCATCCACCTGTGACAGACCCAGGACCTGCTGACCTTCAGGAGACTTCTTAAGACCTGGCTGTTCGATCAGTAGCTGCTTCATCCCTCCCCCCTAGCACCTTGAGACCCTCACGGGTGAGTAGCGCGCTCTATAAATGTGTTGATTGATTGATTTATTGATTTCTGCCCCTCTGTTGGTTCTTTCTGCACCCCTCCTGCCTCTTTCTACACTTCTCTTGCTTCTTTCTGTACCTCTCTTGCTTCTTTCTGCACCCCTCTTCCCTTTTTCTGCACCCCTCTTCCCTCTTTCTGCACTTCTCTTGCCTCTTTCTGCACCTCTCTTGCCTCTTTCTGCAGTTCTCTTGCCTCTTTCTGCACCTCTGTTGCTTCTTTCTGCACTTTACTTGCCTCTTTCTGAACACCTCTTGTCTCTTTCTGCATACCTCTTGACTCTTTCTGCTCCTCAGATGGTTCATTCTGCACCCCTCCTGCTTCTTTCTGCACTTCTCTTGCTTCTTTCAGTACCCCTCTTGCTTCTTTCTGCACCCCTCTTCCCTCTCTCTGCACTTCTCTTGCCTCTTTCTGCACCTCTCTGGCCTTTTTCTGCAGTTCTCTTGTCTCTTTCTGTGCCTCTGTTGCTTCATTCTGCACTTCTCTTGCCTCTTTTTGCACACCTCTTGACTCTTTCTGCTCCTCTTTTGGTTCTTTCTGCACCCCTCTTGCCTCTTTCTGCAACCCTCTTGCCTCTTTCTGCACCCCTCTTCCCTCTTTCTGCACTTCTCTTGCTTTTTCCGCACCTTACTTGCCTCTTTCTTCAGTTCTGTTGTCTCATTCTTCACCTCTGTTGCGTCTTTCTGCACACCTCTTGACTCTTTCTGCTCCTCTGTTGGTTCTTTCTGCACTTCTCTTGCTTCTTTCTGTACTTCTCTTCTTTCTGTACCTCTCTTGCTTCTTTCTGCACCTGTCTTCCCTCTTTCTGCACCCATCTTCCCTCTTTCTGCACCTCTCTTCCCTCTTTCTGCACCTCTCTTCCCTCTTTCTGTACTTCTCTTGCCTCTTTCTTCAGTTCTCTTGCCTCATTCTGCAGATCTCCTGCCTCTTTCTGCACCTCTGTTGCTTCTTTCTGAACTTCTCTAGCTTATTTCTGAACTTCTCTTGCCTCTTTCTGCACACCTCTTGACTCTTTCTGCTCCTCTGTTGGACCTTTCTGTACCCCTCCTGCATCTTTCTGCACACCTCTTCCCTCTTTCTGCAGTTCTCTTGCCTTTTTCTGCACCTGTGCTCCCTCTTTTTGCACCTCTCTTGACTGTTTCTGCACCTCTCTTGACTCATTCTGCACTTCTATTGCCTCTTTCTGCATTTCTGTTGCTTTTTTCTGCACTGCTCTTGCCTCTATCTACATTTCTCATGCTTCTTTCTGCACTTCTCTTGCCTTTTTCTGCACCCCTCTTGCCTCTTTCTGCACCTCTGTTGCTTCTGTCTGCACTTCTTTTGCTTCTTTCTGTACCCCTCTTGCTTCTTTCTGCACCCCTCTTCCCTCTTTCTGCACTTCTGTTGCCTCTTTCTGCACCTCGCCTGCCTCTTTCTGCAGCTCTGTTGCCTCTTTCTGCATGTCTGTTGCTTCTTTCAGCACTTCTCTTGCCTCTTTCTGCACACCTCTTGACTCTTTCAGCTCCTCTGTAGGTTCTTTCTGTACCCCTCCTCCCTCTTTCTGCACTTCTATTGCTTCTTTATGTACCAAACTTGCTTCTTTCTGCACCCCTTTTGCCTCTTTCTGCACCCCTCTTCCCTCTCTCTGCACTTCTCTTGCCTCTTTCTGCACATCTCTTGAATCTTTCTGCTGTTCTCTTGCCTCTTTCTGCACCTCTGTTGCTTCTTTCTGCTCTTCTCTTGCCTCTTTCTGCACAACTCTTGACTCTTTCTGCTCCTCTGTTGGTTCTTTCTGTACCTCTCTTGCCTTCTGCACCTCTCTTGCCTCTTTCTGCACCTCTCTTGCCTCTTTCTGCACCTCTCTTGCCTCTTTCTGCAGTTCTGTTGCCTCTTTCTGCACCTCTGTTGCTTCTTTCTGCACTTCTGTTGACTCTTTCTGCACCTCTCTTGCCTCTTTCTGCACTTCTCTTGCTTTTTTCTGCATCTCTCTTTCTTCTTTCTGCACCCCTCTTTCCTCTTTCTGCACCCCTCTTTCTGCACCCCTCCTTCCTTTTTCTGTACCTCTCTCACCTGTTTCTTCAACTAATTTGCCTCTTTCTGCAGTTCTCTTGCCTCCTTCTGCACCTCTGTAGCTTCTTTCAGCACTTCTCTTGGCTATTTCCGCACCCTTCTTGCCTGTTTCTGCACCTCACTTGCCTCTTTCTGCACCTCCCTTGCCTCTTTCTGCACTTCTCTTGCTTCTTTCTGTACCTCTCTTGCCTCTTTCTTCACCTCACGTGCTTCTTTCTTCACCCCTCTTGCCTCTTTCTGCACCCCTCTTCCCTCTTTCTGTACCTCTCTTGCCTCTTTCTGCAGTTCTCTTGCCTCATTCTGCAGATCTCCTGCCTCTTTCTGCACCTCTGTTGCTTCTTTCTGAACTTCTCTAGCTTATTTCTGAACTTCTCTTGCCTCTTTCTGCACACCTCTTGACTCTTTCTGCTCCTCTGTTGGATCTTTCTGTACCCCTCCTGCATCTTTCTGCACACCTCTTCCCTCTTTCTGCAACTCTCTTGCCTTTTTCTGCACCTGTGCTCCCTCTTTTTGCACCTCTCTTGACTGTTTCTGCACCTCTCTTGCCTCATTCTGTACTTCTCTTGCCTCTATCTACATTTCTCATGCTTCTTTCTGCACTTCTCTTGCCTTTTTCTGCACCCTTCTTGCCTCTTTCTGCACCTCTGTTGCTTCTGTCTGCACTTCTTTTGCTTCTTTCTGTACCCCTCTTGCTTCTTTCTGCACCCCTCTTCCCTCTTTCTGCACTTCTCTGGCCTCTTTCTGCACCTCGCCTGCCTCTTTCTGCAGCTCTGTTGCCTCTTTCTGCATGTCTGTTGCTTCTTTCAGCACTTCTCTTGCCTCTTTCTGCACACCTCTTGACTCTTTCAGCTCCTCTGTAGGTTCTTTCTGTACCCCTCCTCCCTCTTTCTGCACTTCTATTGCTTCTTTATGTACCAAACTTGCTTCTTTCTGCACCCCTTTTGCCTCTTTCTGCACCCCTCTTCCCTCTCTCTGCACTTCTCTTGCCTCTTTCTGCACGTCTCTTGCATCTTTCTGCTGTTCTCTTGCCTCTTTCTGCACCTCTGTTGCTTCTTTCTGCTCTTCTCTTGCCTCTTTCTGCACAACTCTTGACTCTTTCTGCTCCTCTGTTGGTTCTTTCTGTACCTCTCTTGCCTCTTTCTGCACCTCTCTTGCCTATTTCTGCACCTCTCTTGCCTCTTTCTGCAGTTCTGTTGCCTCTTTCTGCACCTCTGTTGCTTCTTTCTGCACTTCTGTTGCCTCTTTCTGCACCTCTCTTGCCTCTTTCTGCACCTCCGTTGGTTCTTTCTGCACTTCTCTTGCTTTTTTCTGCATCTCTCTTTTTTCTTTCTGCACCCCTCTTTCCTCTTTCTGCACCCCTCTTTCTGCACCCCTCTTCCTTTTTCTGTACCTCTCTCACCTGTTTCTTCAACTCATTTGCCTCTTTCTGCAGTTCTCTTGCCTCCTTCTGCACCTCTGTAGCTTCTTTCAGCACTTCTCTTGGCTATTTCCGCACCCTTCTTGCCTGTTTCTGCACCTCACTTACCTCTTTCTGCACCTCCCGTGCCTCTTTCTGCACTTCTCTTTCCTCTTTCTGCACCTCACTTGCCTCTTTCTGCACTTCTTTTGCTTCTTTCTGTACCTCTCTTGCCTCTTTCTTCACCTCACGTGCTTCTTTCTTCACCCCTCTTGCCTCTTTCTGCACCCCTCTTCCCTCTTTCTGTACCTCTCGTGCCTCTTTCTGCACCCCTGTTCCCTCTTTCTGCACCTCTCCTGCCTGTTTCAGCACCTCTCTTGCCTCTTTTTGCACTTCTCTTGCCTCATTCTGCACTTCTGTTGCTTCTTTCTGCACTTATCTTGCCTCTTTCTGCACCCCTCTTGCCTCTTTCTGCACCTCTGTTGCTTCTTTCTGCACTTCTCTTGCTTTTTTCTGTATACCTCTTGCCTCTTTCTGCACCCCCTTGACTCTTTTTGCACCTCTGTTGCTTTTTTCTGCACTTCTCTTGCCTCTTTTTGTTCACCTCTTGACTCTTTCTGCTCCTCTGTTGGTTCTTTCTGCACTCCTCCTGTCTCTTTCTGCACCCCTCTTCCCTCTTTCTGCACCTCTCATGCCTTTTTGTACACCAGTGTTCCCTCTTTTTGCACTTCTCTTGACTGTTTCTGCATATTTCTTCCATCTTTCTGCACTTCTCTTGCCTCTTTCTGCATTTCTGTTGCTTCTTTCTGCTCTTCTCTTGCCTCTATCTACAGTTCTCAAGCTTCTTTCTGCACTTCTCTTGTCTCTTTCAGAACCCCTCTTGCCTCTTTCTGCACCTCTGTTGCTTCTTTCTGCACTTCTCTTGCTTCTTTTTGTACCTCTCTTGCTTCTTTCTGCACATCTCTTGCCTCTTTCTGCAGTTCTCTTGCTTCTTTCTGCACCTCTGTTGCTTCTTTCTGCACTTCTCTTGCCTCTTTCTGCACACCTCTTGACTCTCTCTGCTTCTCTGTTGGTTTTTTCTATACCCCTCCTGCCTCTTCCTGCACTTCTCTGGCTTCTTTCTGTACCTCTCTTGCTTCTTTCTGCACCTCCTTGCCTCTTTCTGCACCCCTCTTCCCTCTTTCTGCACCTCTTTGCCTCTTTATGCACCTCTGTTCCTTCTTTCTGCACTACTCCTGCCTCTTTGTACATTTCAGTTGCTTCTTTCAGCACTTCTCATGCCTCTTTCTGCACCTATCTTCCCTCTTTCTGCAGTTCTCTTGCCTCTTTCTGCACCTCTGTTGCTACTTTCGGTACTCCTCTTGCCTATTTTCTGCACACCTCTTGACTCTTTCTGCTCCTCTGTTGGTTCTTTCTGCACTACTCCTGTCCTTTTCTGCACCCCTGTTCCCTCTTTCTGCGCCTCTCGTGCCTTTTTCTGCACCAGTGTTCCCTCTTTTTGCACTTCTCTTGACTGTTTCTGTACATTTCTTGCTTCTTTCTGTACCTCTCTTGCCTCTTTCTTCACCTCACGTGCTTCTTTCTTCACCCCTCTTGCCTCTTTCTGCACCCCTCTTCCCTCTTTCTGTACCTCTCTTGCCTCTTTCTGCAGTTCTCTTGCCTCATTCTGCAGATCTCCTGCCTCTTTCTGCACCTCTGTTGCTTCTTTCTGAACTTCTCTAGCTTATTTCTGAACTTCTCTTGCCTCTTTCTGCACACCTCTTGACTCTTTCTGCTCCTCTGTTGGATCTTTCTGTACCCCTCCTGCATCTTTCTGCACACCTCTTCCCTCTTTCTGCAACTCTCTTGCCTTTTTCTGCACCTGTGCTCCCTCTTTTTGCACCTCGCTTGACTGTTTCTGCACCTCTCTTGCCTCATTCTGCACTTCTCTTGCCTCTTTCTGCATTTCTGTTGCTTTTTTCTGCACTGCTCTTGCCTCTATCTACATTTCTCATGCTTCTTTCTGCACTTCTCTTGCCTTTTTCTGCACCCCTCTTGCCTCTTTCTGCACCTCTGTTGCTTCTGTCTGCACTTCTTTTGCTTCTTTCTGTACCCCTCTTGCTTCTTTCTGCACCCCTCTTCCCTCTTTCTGCACTTCTCTTGCCTCTGTCTGCACCTCGCCTGCCTCTTTCTGCAGCTCTGTTGCCTCTTTCTGCATGTCTGTTGCTTCTTTCAGCACTTCTCTTGCCTCTTTCTGCACACCTCTTGACTCTTTCAGCTCCTCTGTAGGTTCTTTCTCTACCCCTCCTCCCTCTTTCTGCACTTCTATTGCTTCTTTATGTACCAAACTTGCTTCTTTCTGCACCCCTTTTGCCTCTTTCTGCACCCCTCTTCCCTCTCTCTGCACTTCTCTTGCCTCTTTCTGCACATCTCTTGCATCTTTCTGCTGTTCTCTTGCCTCTTTCTGCACCTCTGTTGCTTCTTTCTGCTCTTCTCTTGCCTCTTTCTGCACAACTCTTGACTCTTTCTGCTCCTCTGTTGGTTCTTTCTGCACCTCTGTTGCTTCTTTCTGCACTTCTGTTGCCTCTTTCTGCACCTCTCTTGCCTCTTTCTGCACCTCCGTTGGTTCTTTCTGCACTTCTCTTGCTTTTTTCTGCATCTCTCTTTTTTCTTTCTGCACCCCTCTTTCCTCTTTCTGCACCCCTCTTTCTGCACCCCTCCTTCCTTTTTCTGTACCTCTCTCACCTGTTTCTTCAACTCATTTGCCTCTTTCTGCAGTACTCTTGCCTCCTTCTGCACCTCTGTAGCTTCTTTCAGCACTTCTCTTGGCTATTTCCGCACCCTTCTTGCCTGTTTCTGCACCTCACTTACCTCTTTCTGCACCTCCCGTGCCTCTTTCTGCACTTCTCTTTCCTCTTTCTGCACCTCACTTGCCTCTTTCTGCACTTCTCTTGCTTCTTTCTGTACCTCTCTTGCCTCTTTCTTCACCTCACGTGCTTCTTTCTTCACCCCTTTTGCCACTTTCTGCACCCCTCTTCCCTCTTTCTGTACCTCTCTTGCCTCTTTCTGCACCCCTGTTCCCTCTTTCTGCACCTCTCCTGCCTGTTTCAGCACCTCTCTTGCCTCTTTCTGCACTTCTCTTGCCTCATTCTGCACCTCTGTTGCTTCTTTCTGCACTTATCTTGCCTCTTTCTGCACCCCTCTTGCCTCTTTCTGCACCTCTGTTGCTTCTTTCTGCACTTCTCTTGCTTTTTTCTGTATACCTCTTGCCTCTTTCTGCACCCCCTTGACTCTTTCTGCACCTCTGTTGCTTTTTTCTGCACTTCTCTTGCCTCTTTTTGTTCATCTCTTGACTCTTTCTGCTCCTCTGTTGGTTCTTTCTGCACTCCTCCTGTCTCTTTCTGCACCCCTCTTCCCTCTTTCTGCACCTCTCATGCCTTTTTGTACACCAGTGTTCCCTCTTTTTGCACTTCTCTTGACTGTTTCTGCATATTTCTTCCATCTTTCTGCACTTCTCTTGCCTCTTTCTGCATTTCTGTTGCTTCTTTCTGCTCTTCTCTTGCCTCTATCTACAGTTCTCAAGCTTCTTTCTGCACTTCTCTTGTCTCTTTCAGAACCCCTCTTGCCTCTTTCTGCACCTCTGTTGCTTCTTTCTGCACTTCTCTTGCTTCTTTTTGTACCTCTCTTGCTTCTTTCTGCACCCCTCTTGCCTCTTTCTGCAACCCTCTTCTCTCTTTCTTCACTTCTCTTGCCTCTTTCTGCACATCTCTTGCCTCTTTCTGCAGTTCTCTTGCTTCTTTCTGCACCTCTGTTGCTTTTTTCTGCACTTCTCTTGCCTCTTTCTGCACACCTCTTGACTCTCTCTGCTCCTCTGTTGGTTCTTTCTGCACCTCTCCTGCCTCTTCCTGCACTTCTCTGGCTTCTTTCTGTACCTCTCTTGCTTCTTTCTGCACCTCCTTGCCTCTTTCTGCACCCCTCTTCCCTCTTTCTGCACCTCTTTTGCCTCTTTATGCACCTCTGTTCCTTCTTTCTGCACTACTCCTGCCTCTTTGTACATTTCAGTTGCTTCTTTCAGCACTTCTCATGCCTCTTTCTGCACCTCTCTTCCCTCTTTCTGCAGTTCTCTTGCCTCTTTCTGCACCTCTGTTGCTACTTTCGGTACTCCTCTTGCCTATTTTCTGCACACCTCTTGACTCTTTCTGCTCCTCTGTTGGTTCTTTCTGCACTACTCCTGTCCCTTTCTGCACCCCTGTTCCCTCTTTCTGCGCCTCTCGTGCCTTTTTCTGCACCAGTGTTCCCTCTTTTTGCACTTCTCTTGACTGTTTCTGTACATTTCTTGCATCTTTCTGCACTTCTCTTGCCTCTTGCATTTCTGTTGCTTTTTTCTGCTCTTCTCTTGCCTCTCTCTACATTTCTCATGCTTCTTTCTGTACTTTTCTTGCCTCTTTCTGCACCCATTTTGCCTCTTTCTGCACCTCTGTTGCTTCTTTCTACACTTCTCTTGCTTCGTTCTGTACCTCTCTTGCTTCTTTCTGCACCCCTTTTGCCTCTTTCTGTACCCCTCGTCCCTCTTTAAGCACTTCTCTTGCCTCCTTCTGCACACCTCTTGACTATTTCTGCCCCTCTGTTGGTTCTTTCTGCACCCCGTGCCTCTTTCTGTACTTTTCTTGCTTCTTTCTGTCCCTCCTTTGCTTCTTTCTGCATCCCACTTCCCTCTTTCTGCCCCCCTCTTACTCTCTCTGTACTTCTCTAGCCTCTTTCTGCACCTCTCTTGCCTCTTTCTGAAGTTCTCTTTCCTCTTTCTGCAGCTCTGTTGCTTCTTTCTGCACTTCTCTTGCCTTTTTCTGCAACCCTCTTGCCTCTTTCTGCAACTCCATTGGTTCTTTCTGCACTTTCTTGCTTTTTCTGCACCTCTCTGGCTTCTTTCTGCACCCCTCTTGCCTCTTTCTGCATACCTCTTTCCTCTTTCTGCACGTCTCTTGCCTCTTTCTGCAGTTCTCGTGCCTCCTTCTGCACCTCTGTTGCTTTTTCTGTACCCCTCTTCCCTCTTTCTGCACTTCTCTTGCCTCTTTCTACACCTTTATTGCCTCTTTCTGCAGTTCTGTTGCCTCTTTCTGCACCCGTCGTCCCTTTTTCTGCACCTCTCTTCCCTCTTTCTGCACCTCTCTTCCCTCTTTCTGTACTTCTCTTGCCTCTTTCTGCAGTTCTCTTGCCTCATTCTGCAGATCTCCTGCCTCTTTCTGCACCTCTGTTGCTTCTTTCTGAACTTCTCTTGCTTATTTCTGAACTTCTCTTGCCTCTTTCTGCACACCTCTTGACTCTTTCTGCTCCTCTGTTGGTTCTTTCTGTACCCCTCTTGCCTCTTTCTGCACCCCTCTTCCCTCTTTCTGCAACTCTCTTGCCTTTTTCTGCACCTGTGTTCCCTATTTTTGCACCTCTCTTGACTGTTTCTGTATCTCTCTTGCCTCATTCTGAACTTCTCTTGCCTCTTTCTGCATTTCTGTTGCTTCTTTCTGCACTACTCTTGCCTGTATCTACATTTCTCATGCTTCTTTCTGCACTTCTCTTGCCTCTTTCTGCACCCCTCTTGCCTCTTTCTGCACCTCTGTTGCTTCTTTCTGCACTTCTTTTGCTTCTTTCTGTACCCCTCTTGCTTCTTTCTGCACCCCTCTTCCCTCTTTCTGCACTTCTCTTGCCTCTTTCTGCACCTCGCCTGCCTCTTTCTCCAGCTCTCTTGCCTCCTTCTGAACATCTGTTGCTTCTTTCAGCACTTCTCATGCTTCTTTCTGCACACCTCTTGACTCTTTCTGCTCCTCTGTAATTT
Source organism: Calotriton arnoldi (assembly GCA_963921515.1). Lineage (NCBI taxonomy): Eukaryota > Metazoa > Chordata > Amphibia > Caudata > Salamandridae > Calotriton > Calotriton arnoldi. The sequence goes on from CAWUFW010019865.1 coordinate 99,706, forward strand.
ATTTCTGTACCCCTCCTGCCTCTTTCTGCACTTCTTTTGCTTCTTTATGTACCTCTCTTGCTTCTTTCTGTACCCCTCTTGCCTCTTTCTGCACCCCTTTTCCCTCTCTATGCACTACTCTTGCCTCTTTCTGCACGTCTCTTGCCTCTTTCTGCACCTCCGTTGGTTCTTTCTGCACTTCTCTTGCTTTTTTCTGCCTCTCTTGCTTCTTTCTGCACCCCTCTTGCCTCTTTCTGCACCCCTCCTTCCTTTTTCTGTACCTCTCTCGCCTGTTTCTTCAACTCATTTGCCTCTTTCTGCAGTTCTCTTGCCACCTTCTGCACCTCTGTAGCTTCTTTCAGCACTTCTTTTGGCTATTTCCACACCCTTCTTGCCTGTTTCTGTACCTCACTTGCCTCTTTCTGCACCTCTCTTGCCTCTTTCTGCACTTCTCTTGCCTCTTTCTGCACCTCACTTGCCTATTTCTGCACTTCTCTTGCTTCTTTCTGTACCTCTCTTGCCTCTTTCTTCACCTCACGTGTAACCCTGGGCGGTGAACTACGCTACGCTCGCGGAGTTTGCGGAGTTTCGTTAACTTCAAGGTTCGCGTAGAACGCGTAGTTACAGAATACTACGCAATCTGCAACATAGCGTAGTTGTTTTTCTTCTTCGCGCGCTCAATATCCGTTTTCGCGCACGCGGTAACGACTTACCGGGATTCTGCGTTCGCCGACATGATTTCCTATCCGTTCGCGTGCGCCACGAGATTTGGAATCCGGCCGCACGATCCCGCGAGCAGGCTCCTCCCAGTGCTTTGTCCATGTGCTGTTCACTTTCATTTGGATTTGGAGCTGGAAGGATCACTTTTTGTGTCTGTCTGCTGCATCATATCATTGGATTGGATTTGAGGACTTTTGGATTTGAGATTTTACAAGTAAGTTGGAGAATTGGTGTACTTGTTTGTTTGATTGGGGCTTGTTTGTACCTACATTTGTTTGGGATTTTCATCATTTTTAAAATTTATTGTTGTGGGTGGCCTGTAGTTTCAGTAGGGGCCTAGTTGTTTTTCTTTGATTGTAATTTCAGCCAGTAGGCCCAGAGGTACCCATGGGTGCATGTTTCTGTGGTGTCTGTTGAATTTAAACATCATGTAGGGCATGGATGGCATTAGATTGAATTGCTAAATGTGGTTTTTGGGGTGTATTTCACTTTTTGGGTGTGTGTTAATAAATAAATACCTTTGTTGGATGTGTGTGTATGCTTGTTGTGTAACTTTCCAACCTTTTGTAGCCCTGTGGATATTCGTTTTTGCATTTTTGTATTAAAGCTGTGTTGTTTAGCAGGCCTCCTTTGTCTGGTCATATATAGGCCTGCTTGAATTCATTGTTTTCCATGGCCTGTTGTGACTGTGAGTGACCATGTGGCTTGGGGCCATTTTGTGGTGGTAGTTTAGTAGTGTGCTGCTTTTTCCATATAGGCCTGCATTTCTTTTCTTTGTTCCCCTTGGCTCATGCTTCTTGTTGTTGTGGCCTGGCCATGTGGGTGGCGGCCATTTTCTGAAGGCAGGCAGTGTGCTTTTGCCATAGGCTTGCATTGTCTGTCTTCCATTTCTTTTTGTTGTGGGTGGCTAGCGGCCATTTTGTGGAGCCATCCAGGCAGTGTGCTTTTGCCATAGGCCTGCATTCATTTTCTGTCTTCACTTTCTTGTTATTGTGGGTGGCCTGGCCATGTGGGTGGTGGCCATTTTGTGGAGCAAGGCAGTGTGCTTGCTTTTGCCATATTCTTCCAAGCTTGTGGCCTAGTCTGCCAGTAGGCCCAGAGGAAGTCATCATGGGTGCATAAAAACTGTTTCTGTGTTGTCTGTTGAATTTTAACATCATTTATGGCATGGATGGCATTGGATTGAATTGCAAAATGTGGTTTTTGGGGTGGTATTTCAGTTTTTTGGTGTGTGTTAAAAAAGTAGGCCTTTTCAGGCAGTAGGTAACTCTCAGCGTTCAACTTGCGGAGTTTTGGCAACTCCGCACTGCGCGACAACGTGGACTTATACTTTTTTCTTCTTTGTGCGCTCAATATGCGTTTTTGTGCGCGCGATAACGACTTTTTGTGAAGATCGCGATGCCGAACACGCAGAATTTGCAATATGGCGAAGAATATCTCTCGAGCAGCATAAAACCTTCTAAAAAATGATGATTTTGTTCATTTTGCTAAAAAAACTCCTCAGGTTGTCATTTGGCTGTAGTTTTTTGAGCAAGGAGTCATTTTTCTTTTTTTACAATTTTTTTAAAGAGGAAGGAAGTTTTCCAGAGTCTCCAACTTCCTGGTCCTGTCCTTTGTCTTCACTTTCTTGTTATTGTGGGTGGCCTGGCCATGTGGTGGCGGCCATTTTGTGGGACCAGCCACTGTGCTTTTGCCATAGGCCTCCAAGCTTGTGGCCTAGTCTGCCAGTAGGCCCAGAGTTACTCATCAATCATCATGGGTGCATGAAACAACTGTTTTTGTGTTGTCTGTTGAATTTAAACATCATTTAGGGCATGGATGGCATTGGATTGAATTGTAAAAATGTGGTTTTTGGGGGGGGTTCACTTTTTGGGTGAGTGTTAGGCCTTTTCAGCCAGTAGTCCCAGAGGTACTCATGGGTGCATAAAACAACTGTTTCTGTGGTGTCTGTTGAATTTCATTTAGGGCATGGATGGCATTGGATTGAATTGCAAAATGTGGGTTTTTTGGGGTGTATTTCACTTTTTGGGTGTGTTAAATAAATGCCTTTGTTGCATGTGTATGTGTTGTTGTTGTGGTTGTTGTGTAACTTTCCAACCTGTTTTTAGCCATGTGGATTTTCATTTTTGCATTAAAGCTGTGTTGTTTATCAGGCATCCTTTGTCTGGCCATATAGGCCTGCTTGAGTTCATTGTTTGCCGTGCCTTGTGCCTGTGAGTGACCATGTGGCTGGGGGCCATTTTGTGGTGGTAATTAGTAGTGTGCTGTTTTTGCCACGTAGGCCTGCGTGTCTTTCCATTGTTCCTCTTGTCTTACTGCTTCCAAAACCATCCCCATTGCCAGCTGCAGCTCCCTGATGCTGCATCCATCCCAGGTGATGCACAAATTAAGGCCAAACAGGCTCCACTACATTTTTGTTTTTGTTCTATGCTATTCTTATTCTTCCTGAGTGTACACAGTACACCAGGAAAACCCTTGTTGTCAAAGTCTCATAAATGGCTACACTGTTGTTGTTCACTGAGTTACTAAAATTTAATAATTGTGACCACCACACACTAAGTTATATATTATATTAGTTTGATTGTACTATTAGTTTGACTGATGTTCTTCTGGATTTTTTGCTTTTAGGTGCACAAAAGACTGAGGAGGAGGTGTCATCATCACCCGTTGTACTGCCACACAGACGTCCTGCTGCTGTACACGACATGACCTGTGACCTGACCAGACATCTCTGCAACTTGTGCAACTGAGTGCTGCTGACATCTGAAGAAGATGGGCCCAAAGAAAGCAGGTACCAGGTCCTCCAGTACCAAGAAAGTTGCTATTGAGAAGAAGGAACAGAAGAAGGAAGTGACACTTAAGTCTGGTGTGCCGCCCAATACCTTTTTTGGGAAACAAAAATTACGCCTGCAGCAGCGGTGTCCGGGGGCAAGCTGGGGCCAGCACCTCCACATCAGTGGGCCCAACCCACCAACCCAGGCCCAAGCACATGAGTGTGGAAGAGGTAGCCAGCCTAATGGTGGAAACCAGTGATGCTGAGCCTGAGATAAACTTATCGCTATCTCAAAGTAGTACCCAATCAACGCAGGAGGAAACACAGCAGATAAGTGGTCAACAACAGCCGCAACCACCGCCCGCAATAGTAGTTGTTCCTCCCGAAGTAGGGGCAGTTCAGGAAATTGAGCCTCATGCAGAGAAAGAAGAAGAGGAAGCCACTCATTCAGAAGATCCATTGTCTTCCAAATCCCCAGCAAGGAAAAGGAGGGTTAGTCCATCAAGTTCTTCGCCAAGCACCCCTTCTGATGATCTAGATGCCACTTGGAAGCCACAAACTGAGTCTGAGAGGGAGACACGTCCCAAGACCAGGCTAGGGAAAAGGAAGGTTCCAGAAAGCCTTACACTTATGGAGGTAGATGTAGAACAGCAGGATGATGATGAGCCAGTCATCACGAACATCACTCCCGGCCCGAGGAGATGGAGACCAACATTATTACCCTATCCAAAATCGCTGCGAGGGATGTAGCACGCATACTTCCAACACAGGTAACACCAACACGACCTACAGCTTCCATATTTGCATTAGCAAAGGCCCGGCAGCGACCTACATCCAGCACAACCACCACCTCAGTAGAAGTAGGTAGTGGTACTGCACAGAGTCAAATTCACCGCACACCCTCCAGTTCATCCGGCATTGGAAGTGGCACCTCCAGCAGGAGACAAAAGTTAAGCTCCCCAGTTTGGGACTTCTTTAGGGTTAGTGAAAAGGAGGAGAACATTGCTATATGCTCCATTTGTAATACCTCTGTTAGTCGGGGTAAGCTTGGTACAAACTATGGTACCGGAGGCCAAATAACCCATCTGAAAAAACACCACTTGATCGACTGGGAGGACCACCTTCGCAGCATAAAAACTGCAACCATTGGTGTTGGTGGGGATAAACGAGTAGAAGATCGGATCACGGTAGAAGAGGAAGGACAGGGAGAAATTCTCTCTGGTAGTGGTACACAAAGTAGCCCTGTCCTCAGCAGTGCAGTGGTATCGCCCACATCCTCAGCAACATCTCAGTGGCACAAGACTAGTAAGAGTCAGCCTGAGACAGCAAGGAGTACCGCAATGAAATAAAGTGCGTCATTGAGCCTAACAGAAAGGAAAACCATGCAGCCTACCATTATCAGCATGTTTAGGGCGGAGGGGCAGTACGAACGCAACCACCCAATAGCACAATTGTACAATGCGAAGCTGGCTAAAATGTTAGCACTGGACCTTCTCCCTTTTTCTTTTGTTGAAGGGGTGGGTTTTCTGGAATTTGTGACAGCCATCTGCCCAAAATGGCAGGTTCCCAGCCGCTACTATTTCGCCAGAGTTGCTGTTCCAGCACTACATCAGGACGTGCTGGAATTGCTTGGAAAAGCCTTGAAGCAGAGTGCTGTTCAGAGTATCCACCTGACAACAGACATGTGGACCAGTTGCCAAGCCACTGATTACATGTGCATCACTGCACACTGGATCTCTTTTGTGGGGGTTAGAGAAAAGATATCTGCTGGTTTTGATGCTGCTGAGATTTTTCATGCCACTCGCAAACATGCAACTGTAGCCATGTTTGCCATGGAGAAATCTCATACTGCTGCAAACATTTTGGATGAGTTTAACAGCAAGGTCTTTGAGTGGCTGCGCCCAAGAGGGCTTAACATTGGTTTTGTTGCCACAGACAATGGCAGTAATGTAGTTAGGGCCATGAAAGATGGTGGCTATTTCAGGGTCCCGTGTTTGGCACACTGCATTAACATTGTTGTTCAAGACTTTCTGAAAAATGAATACAAAGTCAGCAACTTACTGGCCACCTGCAGAAGAATATGCACATATTCCAGCCATTCTTTTAAAGCCCGGAAGCAGCTGAGGGTCATTCAACGTGAGCATAAAATGCCAGTCAAAGCACTCATCCAGGAGGTGCCAACACGTTGGAACTCAACTTATTACATGCTTGATCATCTGTTTGAGCAGTACATACCACTCAATGCTTATGTCATGCAAAGATTAGGGATCCTACTGTGAGAGGCATGACCGTTGAGATGGGCCAATGGGACCTCGTTAAATGCCTGACAGAGATGCTACTTCCTTTTGAGGTCTTCTCACGTGAAGTCAGCAGGGAGGACTGTACTATGGGCCAAGCTATCCCATTGTTGCACATGCTAGAGCAACAGCTGAAGGAGGTGTCTGAAATGTACGCAGGTGTGGATGACAAACAAGACACATATTATTTGACGGACTCCTTAGCCATTCGCTTATCTGAAAATACAAGGATTCAAAATAACATTGTGTCACATCAACATTACATTACTGCCACAATTTTGGATCCACGGTACAAAGTATTTCTGAACAGTAAGGCAGTAATTCTGTCTTGTGGTTTGTGGCCTCCTGGTCTGCCTTGCTACGTTGACTTAGGCCTGGCTGCCATGATGCCTTTTTTGCGCATGTTACTTTGTGCCATTGTTTTTCCAGCCTCTGCTTCTGCCAGGCTATTTTAGAACTGTCTGCATTTCTGTCTTTCACCTTTTCTCCTGTTCCCTTTGGGCTACATCTGCACAACATGTACAAGGTCGAAAAACAACGTCCCTTGTTCTTGCTGTGCTGGCCAGTCCCTCGCACTTAGACATAACACTATGTACATCTGCCATGGAGTAATTCGGGTGCTTTTAATATTGTGATTTTCACGTTTAGAGACACTTGGAGAAAAACCTTTCCAGAGAGAAGAGCTGTGCTTGTCTGATGATGTAAACTTTGCATCTAGATCTTGAGGTATGGGGGTTCGCTAGTCAAAGCCCAGAGGTCTTCTGTTTTTATAATAAACTAGCTACTAGCACGGGGAGGGTGGTAAGGTCATTTAGCCCTATATCCACTGCTTTATGAAATGCTTTCCCCGTTTGTATTCTATGGAGTTGTAACTATGCTGATTATATTATTCTTATGCATTATGCTGATAGTACTGGCACGTGTACTGTATCTTAGAGCACGTTGTTGAAATAAACATTTTAACCTATACCGTGTCTCTTCTTACGCGCGTTGTGGACAGGTATGAGTGTGTGATGAAAGGGTGTTCTTGCTACTGCGAGTCCTGAGAGAGAGATACTGTGTTCTGGGTTGTCTAATCATTGGTAGCATTGGTGCTAATGAGACGCTACAGCTAGTCGGGTTGGGGTTTTAGGTGCTAAGGATTATGGTTGGCTCACCACTATATTCCGAGGTCCTATGATCCTGTGCATAGCTCTGTGTATGAGCAGAATCCATACAACATGGCGCAACCAACGAGTGGGCTGCTTATCTGCGAGGCGCTTGAGTAGTGTTTGTGCTTGTCCACAACTCCCCTCGCAGACGCTTCCGGAAGCGTGTGTGACGGTGATACCTCCTATATTGACGTTTTTATAGGTTCTTTCAAACTTGAAGTTGTTAAAAGGTTTCTTAACTAATACCCTATATTGTGCTGCCTTACATTAGGTTGTCGGAAAATTATAGCCTAGAATGGCTGTTCAAATTGCGGCACATAGCCGCGCAGCGCTCCGGGCTCACTTAACAGTGTATGGTGTGCCTGACGTGGGTGTGTCGATCTGATCTTTGTGGTACAAGCAGATCCAGCTTACCACTTTGAAGTGTTTTACTCTTGGGTCACCTTCCGGCGGTGGATGCGAACGATAATTTGTTCCATGCATATGAAGCCACCGTATAGGAATCTTGAAGTCCCGCTCACGGCTCACGGCTTGGCAACACCGTGTTTGGTTTGATGGCGCCCTCCCCAACCGACTACCGCGGTTCGTTTAGGCCCCTTATCCATTGACGGGGCCACTTGGCCTGTTTTGGCCGGGTATACCCCACATCCGCGTTATATGACGGTGGCAGTCGCTGAACTGCGTGATATGCATTCGTCTTTGATACGAATGCATAGAGCTTTAGTACAGTATGTTACAGGCAACATCCAGGGAGCCCCACCTGGAGTTGCGGCCCATCCAGCTGGTGCAGGTGGTGTAACCATAAGTCCTGTCATGGTGAATTCGGTGATGGGCAAGCGCCCACAAAATAAGGATGATTTTCCTTATTGGCTTGCAGAGAAATTTGACCAGCTGGAGGCAGTTTTTCCAAATACCTCTCCCGTGGAAAAACACAGGATATTGACGATTAGTTTGCCAAAAGACTTAGGGCCATATTATCAACAGCCGGTGATAAATATCGCTAAGCGCACTTAGCGCTAGGATATTTATCGCCGGCTATCGATGAATTTTATCGCTGAGATAGCGTGCTATTAGCAACGCTTATCTCAGAATCGATAAAATTCCTGGCGCAAGCTGCCAAATGTCCGATTATCGCTGGAAATCCAGCGATAATCGCACGACATTTGGCGATAGCTTGTGGATAGGGCTGGCATACTTAACCATGATATCCACCTTCCATTGGATATCATGGCTAAGTCAAACTAAAAGCATGCGTAAGGAAAGTAGCGTTAACCAAGGTTAGCGCTACTTTTCTCATCGCTATGCTTGTTAGCGATTCCCTTGATAATTGGAGAAATGTCGGTTAACGACATTTCTCCAGTTATTTTGGGACGGAACGCCCACTTTGCATCTCATTAGAGATGCAAAGGTGGGCGTTATGGAAAAGGGCGATAGGGCAAGGATTCACGCGATAGCGTGACCTTGCTAATACAGCGATAAAATTATCAACACTTTTCGTCTGAAAACAGACGCTAAAGCGGCGATAATTTTTTATCGCCGGCTTGATAATATGCCCCGAAATCCCCGAGTTGGCAGAATGCAACAACTGGGGCAGGGTATTCACGGCGGTATATGCGAAGTGTTTCGGCACTCCTTCCATGACGGTTCTTCCCTCTGTAATTAAACGAGTGCAGGATGAACATGGCCCTGAAGCGGCTGTGGAATTAGGGATGAGACTGGTGGGAGTGTTCGACGTAGTAGCTGATTTGATCCTTGCGAATGTCAAGGGCGATGCAGTTAACTTTCAAGTAGCTAATGCTTTGGCTTTGGTCCCAGATCCGGACAAGCCGCGCGAATTACCAAAAATTATTGCTCAGGCTTACAAAACAATTGGCCGCAATAGCCTGGGAGTTAAGCCTTTTGCTAAATCGCAAACACAATCGCAACAACAACCAAAAACTCAATCTGAGAAAGATGAGAAACCAGTTTTTACTAAAAAGAGCTGGAGGTTGAAAAAACAGGGTAAGCAACAGAAGAAGCCGGGGTCGCGAGGCGCATCCCCGATTTCCGTCTCTTCTGAACGCACTTATGATTTGCGCGATAGGGCGAGAATTAAATCTCCGGAGAGATTTCAGGTCCCTGATACTCGTTCTCCTCGTTCTTCACAGGCACCGACAACTTCGCAGGCTGGTGGAGGAGATTGCCAGGATAGAGGAAGGGGTCGAGAGGCTCTACAGGGACGAGACCAACCTCGACAACAGGTCAGAGGGAAAGCAGAAGACTTTCAACGCTCTCGCCCACAGTTTCAGAAGAAGAAAGTTGCCGCTGTAACAGCGAGATATGCCACAGACGGTGAGAACGAGACTCCTGAATTGGACGTGGGCAGTGACCCTCCTAGACAGCGCCGCGGAAGTTACCATAGTGCGGGAGGCGCTACGTCCTCATGTGGAGGCGACATCAACTGAAACATTCATTACTGTCGAGACAGCAGACACCAGAGTGGCTCCCCCTGACAGACTATATAATATTGTAATTCAAATCGAAGGTGATATACAGCGTGTTATAAAAGGGATTTTTGGGGAAAATCTAACCTCTTCGTACGACATTTTGTTAGCAGAGGCGGATTGGCCGCCCCCATTCGTACATGCTGCAAGTAAAGGGGAGGAGGTAATCCTTCCGAGCTTTTCTCGTCATGTCCCAAAGGACAAAGCAGAGGCTCTTGCAGCTGAGTGGGCTGTGTCCCTGGCTCCAGCGTTATACCGCAACCACGTGGGCTGGGATGAGGATTCTCCCCCCCATGAAATACCTTTGCGGTCGCTGCCACAGCCACAACCCCAATATCCCATCAAACGGGAAGCTAAAGGTCCCGTTTCCGAAATTCTGACTCAGTTAGAATATCAGGGAGTGATTGAAACATGCGTGTCACCGATGAATAATCCCCTATTCGCGGTTTCTAAACCCGATGGATCGTACCACTTAGTTTTGGATTACCGACATTTGAACTCTCATTATCGGACCTTTGCGGTGCAAAACACCCACAGTTCTGCACTTGTAGACAGTCTTGTTCGTAAGAAATATAAAACTACACTTGACCTATCCAATGGATTCTACACGCACAACTTAGCCCCGGAGAGTAGCCAATGGAGCGCTTTCACCTCCGGTGGTAAATTATTCAAATTCCGGCGTTTACCTATGGGCTACAAGAACAGTCCAGGCGTATTCGCTGCCCGTGTTGTCTCTTTGTTAGACGGCATAGACCCAGATGCATGTTCGTACGTCGATGACATTTATCTGACAGACGATGAATTATTCCCGCATCTTTCCTGAGTGGACCGCATTATTCTAGAATTTGCGGTTCTAGGTTACAAGTTTAACTTTGCCAAATCACACATTGCTGAGTTTACCGTTTTGTTTTTGAGCTATGAGCTCAACATGAAGGTAAGGACTTAGCCCCCCATTTCCTAGAGAAATGTGCACTTCTGTGCCCTCCTACTACTCTGAAGAAACTTCAGTCTTTACTGGGTTTTCTGAACTTCGGGCGTACTTACATTCCCGAATATGCCCAGCGTATCAAGCCACTGTATGCCTTGATACAACCTAACTTTTCGAAGTCATGCTGGCTTCCGGAGCATACCTCCATTCTGCAATCTTTGCAGACAGACCTTCTTGAGTCTAAATTCTTGTTGACTCGTGATAACCGCACAAACCTGGTGATTCGAATAATTCCAGGGACAGTGGGTTTCACGTACTTAACCTTTAACGAAGGTGACACAGTACCCATCGCATCCAAGTCACATCTTTACACTTCCGCAGAAATGCGTTTTTCGTCTGTGGAGAAAGTTCTGACTGCAGTGCAAATGGCGATTCTAAAGGAACGCGCACTGGCACAGGGAAAACGCATTCTGGTGGTAACACCATATCCTGCCCTAGAGGCAGTGACAAAGGCAAGTGTTCCGAACTCTAAAGCTTTGCACCCCCGTTGGATTCAATGGGCAACATCTTTGACGTCTCCGGATGTCACTTTTATTTTTGATTCTTCTCTTCAGACTCAGGAGTTTTTACAGTATGAATTCGTTCAACCTCCTCCTCTGTCCTTGCTACCGCTTGAGGAATACGAATGTATTATCTATACCGATGGTTCGGCACAACCGGCCACGGGTTCCAAGCATGCTTATTCAGCCGCATGTGCTACTGTTGCAGGTACCTTTGTGAACGGTAAGTTCAAATCTACTGTGGTGCACACTCAGGCACTCGGAGACAGTACTGCACAATTGGCCGAACTGCGCGCATTGGTGCTCGCACTTGAGTTCGCTAATCCGGATGTGACAACTCTAGTTGTATGCGATTCTTACTACTGTGTTCAGTCTTACAATGATAATCTGTTCTTTTGGTCGCAAAACGACTACAGAGACGCCGAAGGTAGCACAATTAAGCATAAAATGCTTTGGGCTCGGGTGGCAGATTTGCAACAACGTCTGCCCCTCACACAGGTGGTTCACACCCTTGGCCACCAGCGTGTGGGCGCACACGCTGCCGGTAACGGTTTGCAGCAGTAGTCACGTGCTCAGTCGCAGCGGTTACTAGATCCATGTCTAAAATTGATACTGATATTTTGGCAGCTATTGCTGCAACAAAGGAAGGTGCTAATTACCCTAGGGGTTTTCCTTCCAAATATTCTTATCAGTTAGGTCCCGAACAGGCTCCTTATGTAAAAATACCCGACGTTGGTGATCGGCTGATTCCCAACGCGGACCGCAGAATTTCCTTGATAACGGCAGCTCACGAAGGCATGGCTTCGGCTCATGCTGGAGTGTCTGCGACTGTTTCCATATTGCAGCAGCGATATTGGTGGTGTGGGTTATACAAAGAAACCCGTACTTATGTGCTTTCTTGTGACGTTTGTCAGCAGATTAAGCCTTCCACGGTTACACGGCCACCACAGACCCAGTTCTGCATTTCTAACAGACCCTTCGGGTGTGTTTACCTGGATCACTGCGGTCCATTTTCTTCAGACACTGCCTATAAATATATCTTAGTGGCAGTGGATTCGTGCACACGTTTCATCTGGGTTTGGCCACAACGAAGTGCTGACGCTCGAAATGTCATAAGGGATTTGCGTGTCTTTGTGGGAATTTTCACCTGTGGCACCTTCCATTCTGACCAAGGTCCAGCGTGTGCCTCTAAGGCTTACAAGGACGCTATGGGTTCACTGGGGGTGCGGGTGAAATTTTCGTCTCCGTATCGGCCTGAGGGCAACTCGATTGTTGAACGAATGAACCGTGACTTAAAGCAATCCTTGACAGCTAGAGTCTTAGGTACTGGCAGGAACTGGCTGGCCCACTTGTATACCGTACAACGTGCACTTAATAATCTCCCTAGAAGACCTCTGGGTGGGCGGACCCCCTTACGAAATGCTCTTCGGCATACGAATGTTTGTGCCAGACCTTGATGGTCTAGACATGGCGGCGCAATCCGCTATCTTTGATGTAGATAACCATTCTACTATGTTACAGGACTTACAAGAAGCCCGAGACAAACTTGCAATTGCACATTTACCTTCAGCCACAGACACTGCGCTGCAGATTCCGGTTGCCGGCTGGCTTCCGAAGATTGGAGATCTGGTTCGAGAGAAAGTGGAGAACAAAAAAGAATTTGGCCCCTCTTATCGTGCACCAGTTCCAGTCCTGGGCTTGAAGGGAACTCGTACAGTCATCTTACCACCGCTTCCTGGTCACAAGGAAAACAGATACATCTCAGTGGAAAATGTCAAGCTACAACATCTGGCCGATCCTGAATAGTGTTACACCAGCGGTCTCTTGTCCTGTCATTTCCCGGACAAATGTTCGTGGCCCTCCGGCCCGAACAGTCATTGATGTTGCTATCGAGATGGTAGATTTGCCTGATTGCTTACTCAATGACCCGGACTCCCCATGCAACGACGAGTCTGAGTATACCTACCCCGCCAACGAGTCGGTGGCACACCTACCAACAACGCCACTGAGCCCAACACGTTATTCCTTTGACTCGGATTCCACCTCATCACTTGTCCCGTCCAAATTCAGCATTCTTGTATCCTGGTTCAGAGACAATTTTTTGATTGCCCCCTGGACATACATCTGGTTGGTGCTATTCCTGATTTTTTTGTTCATGTCCATTGGCTTTGTCACAGTGTTTTTTCTGCTCATCAATGGTCACTATTTACCAGAACGCTCTGCAGTGAACTGTGTCGCTGGAACTTTGGCTCCACATTCTTCATCTCACATCATGAAGCGAGACCACACATTTGTGAACATTTCAGCTTTTCCAGTCGCGGATGGTATAGTTTGAGATGCGGTAAACTTCCAAATTCATGGACCAACCGAAATTATTAACGTACCAAATGTCCTTCATGTGCCAATGGGTGATGTCGTAAAAAGTAATATTCATTCTGACGATTGGGATGTGCATGCAGTTGAAGCTTTATTTACTGATTTGACATATTATGCTGCTTTTAATGCTGAGGATTTGTACATGAATTCTGCAAGTTATGCCGATTTGTATTGTTACCAGCATTGGGGCAACCACTTTGTCCATAAACCAAGTGCACTGTGTGGTCCTTTTAACTACACCCAATGGGAGCATTGTCCGACCCCTTTATCAGGTAGCTCCCAAACTCTTAGAAATAAATTTACTTACTTCACAGACTTTGATAGATCGAACCCTGGGTCCTATTTTTTAAATTAACCGCTCCATCCACTCAGAAAATCATGTTGACCCACACCAAATTGCTATATTCGGGTTCCTTTTTGAGCGCCTTAGCTGTGGGTGGTTATGAGTATTGGAAGGACACTGTTGACTTGAAATCAATCTGGGGCTCCAAACCATGGCAGGTGCAGGGCACCGAAGCCTTGCACCGTGTTTGCCTTATCCCGGCCCAGATTTTATTTCTGAATAATACCATTTATCAAACTACGTGCTGGGGTTTGGCTACTTCCAAACAATTGAATGCACCTTCCATTCCTGCATTGGCTTCCCCTCCCAATGGGAGCTTGCATTTCAATATGTCCCTTCAAAATTTGCAGGCTCTTTTTCAAAACAATTCGTTTAATGTCTCTACGCTTGTTCAGACACCCTGGTTGGCTTGGCCCATCGCCTCTAATGGCTGCCAACTGCGTTTTCATAACTCAGTTCCGGGTTACAAACAGGATAGGCCAGATCCAAGGTTTTCTGACTCTCGTACTGTAACAACATATTCTGTTGGTAAATTGTGTAAACAGTGGTTGCAGCACTCTTCCCTAGATTCTGTTAAACAACATTTATCCCTCCTATCAGGCAACATTGATCTGTCCGACTTTATTCAGGGGCCTCGTGGCCCACGACCTAAGAGATTCATTTATGAAACTTATAATGAACTCTGGAAGCTTCCGCAAATTGAAGCTGCTTCCCGTCTACGGGAAATAGATCAAGCAAATTTGGAAAAGGTGCTTGCTGTTGTTGACAATAGTATTAATACCCTGTCTTCCCGCATTTACTCGTTAGAGAATATTGTGTCCTCTGTTGTTGATATTGTACAAGATGATGTTTCTGTGTTATATCATGGTCAGAATCAATTGCGTTCAGTTATGCAGTTTGCGTGGACTTTGCAAACTCTTAAGTTGGGTAAAGTCACTTGGCATTTTTTGAACACCTCTGCCTATTTTCTGCCCTTTAATTTAACTGATAAACAGCAGTTCATGTCCATGAAGGATGCAGCATACACTCTGTTGCATGTCGAGAAAATAGAGCCCTTACCGTTCTCTGTGGCGGAATTGGATTCTGCCGTGTGGCTAGTTCATGGGGTTATCGCCTTGCCTTTTTCTTTGTTTGAATTTAGTTCGTGCATGAAACATTATCCTGTGGGCCGTTTCCAGCTCTTGGGCAGTGCCTTCCTGCATGAACTGTGGTCCCTGCCTTTCATGTATAAATGTCTTAGAGATGGGAAGGAAGTTTTTCTCACGGGGGAGTCATGCGATTCAACTGTGGGTCATTCCCTTATTTGCAAACACATTAAATTGCACGGAGCTTGTAACGTTTCGGCTCCGAATCTTGCTTGTGTGTTAAAGGGTATTTCTGCTCCTGCTATTTCTCCTACTTTCACTGTGCTTGCTAATGGTAGCTATCTGCTTTTGAATAACCAAGACTGCTGTGGCATGCTGGCCGGCATTCCCCACATTGTTACAGTTTCACACAGGGTTGTCTGCTGCAAAAATGTGCTTTTTCCTCCCCCGCACGACATCATAGATAGTTCCGTTTGGCCTTCCATTCCTACTCTGAATGCGGATTTCAATAAATTGAGCAGAATAAAGGCGCTATTATTGAACCAAGAGGTTATGCTCACATCCGCCCGGGAGACATTCATTCTCCAGGTGGTGAGTACCCACAGTGAAATACAGGCCCTTTTGAACACTAACCTCCCACAACATTTCGGTGAACTGATTCACCGTGTTTTTAATGCATCGCGCACTGAAGGTCTGGCGCACTTTTTTAAAGTTGTGGGCTCTGGCCTTGTGACCTCTTTTCAGACTATTTTTGGTGTAATACCGGCTTTTATTCATTCCATTTTTTCCAGCGTCTTTGGTGGCTTTCCGTTGATCCTCGCCTTAGCGGCTGGTATACTGCTGTTGGTCTGTTTACTACGCAATGGCTGCACCTCCTTGGGCCCTTCTCGACCCAGGTCGTCTCCAGATGCTGCGTGAGCGCATCCTTGCTGGCTTCGGCGTCCTGCCGTTGGCGACACTGAGTGTGTCCTATACACTTTCCTTTCGCTTTGCGTATTTCACTTGCGTGCAACCTGTGATGTCTTGCATCAGATGTCCTTTCTCGTGGACCATGGATTATTGTCTCTCCAATACGTCTTTGTCTGTTCCGGATTTTGTTCAGTTGGTGGGTCCCCTAGAGGCCCATGAGCGGGTCTGTTCAGCTGCAGGCTCCATGGCGCGTGCGGCTGCACTGGGGATTTTGGCGCAATGGGATATCTGGGCGGCTGCTCAGAATCTCCTACAACAAAGTTATATAGAGTACCACGCAAGTTGTCCCACATTGCTATTCGCTGCTCCCTCCTGCGAGGAACATGCCTGCAGCTTTGATTTATTGGACTGGATGGCGTCGCTGTTTTCCGACGATTCCAATGATGTCCTCTTGGAAGGTGTGGCGTTTTTCTGCACTTACACTCTATTGGATTGACAGGGCCTTTGCTCTCTGCGACCTGCCAAGCTGGAATTTTTTTCTTTGTCTCTACAATGTTTTCTCTTCCTCTCCTGTTCGTTGTCCTTCATGGGGACTGCTCCACCACAGACGTCTCTTTTCTGCTCGGTCGATTTGAACTCTATCTTTGTCCTGTGTCTTGGCTGATGGACTGCCCAGGGGAGGGTGTCTTGTGGTTTGTGGCCTCCTGGTCTGCCTTGCTACGTTGACTTAGGCCTGGCTGCCATGATGCCTTTTTTGCGCACGTTACTTTGTGCCATTGTTTTTCCAGCCTCTGCTTCTGCCCGGCTATTTTAGAGCTGTCTGCATTTCTGTCTTTCACCTTTTCTCCTGTTCCCTTTGGGCTACGTCTGCACAACATGTACAAGGTTGAAAAACAACGTCCCTTGTTCTTGCTGATCTGGCCAGTCCCTCACACTTAGACATAACACTATGTACAGCTGCCATGGAGTAATTCGGGTGCTTTTAATATTGTGATTTTCACGTTTAGAGACACTTGGAGAAAAACCTTTCCAGAGAGAAGAGCTGTGCTTCTCTGATGATGTAAACCTTGCATCTAGATCTTGAGGTATGGGGGTTCGCTAGTCAAAGCCCAGAGGTCTTCTGTTTTTATAATAAACTAGCTACTAGCACGGGGAGGGTGGTAAGGTCATTTAGCCCTATATCCACTGCTTTATGAAATGCTTTCCCCGTTTGTATTCTATGGAGTTGTAACTATGCTGATTATATTATCCTTATGCATTATGCTGATAGTACTGGCACGTGTACTGTATCTTAGAGCACGTTGTTGAAATAAACATTTTAACCTATATCGTGTCTCTTCTTACGCGCGTTGTGGACAGGTATGAGTGTGTGATGAAAGGGTGTTCTTGCTACTGCGAGTCCTGAGAGAGAGATACCGTGTTCTGGGTTGTCTAATCATTGGTAGCATTGGTGCTAATGAGACGCTACAGCTAGTCGGGTTGGGGTTTTAGGTGCTAAGGATTATGGTTGGCTCACCACTATATTCCGAGGTCCTATGATCCTGTGCATAGCTCTGTGTATATGGAGAATCCCTACAACAATTCCTTTTTCGGAAGTGGATGTTGCCAAGTACAAACCTTTGATAGCTGAGGAAGCCACTAAGTTCGAAAACGAACGGCTGGTAATTAGAGGCCCGCCACCCCAGGCCAGAACAAGTACTACAGGTCATCCAGAGCCAAGTTCTACTTCAGAGCCTGAGGGCAGTGCGTTTGCCTCCCAGCAGTCACCAACAACACCACTAACATCAACAACAGCAAGAACAGGATCATCAGTCACAGTACAATCGGCAACTGATTGGTGTCTACGGCATGAGTATGGTAAGTCCAGTGCTGATGCACAGGCAAAAGAGGCCAAGCAAATCGGAGCTCCCCTGAGCATTGAGCGTATGGTCCAGGCCTATCTGGATGACACAACAGAGGTCTTCATGGATCGAAACCCATTGGTGTATTGGTATGGGAAAAGAAGCCAATGGACAGTGCTCAGCAGGCTCGCGATAAAGTATCTGGCTTCCCCTGTCGCAAGTGTCTCTTCTGAGCGTGTTTTCAGTGCTGCTGGTGCCATTGTAACTGTGAAAAGGACCAGTCTCTCGCCCAAAAGCGTGGAGAGGTTAACCATGATCAAAATGAATCAGCACTTTATACCACCAGAGTACAAAATACCTGAATCACAGCAAGAAGAGGAGAGCGACTTAGGTGACGGAAGTACTGTGTTAGATGACCTACTTCTGATCGAACCACCAGAGTTTGAGGACGAGCTCCTCTTCCCTGACAACTAGGCTTTCAAATTGTTACTTTCTTCCTTCCTTTATTTGTGTGTGTCTCTGTCTTTCTGGTTCAAATCACAACAAATCCATCACCACCGTCTTCTCTTTTTATTTCCATATTGGAGTTGCACCTCTGTGCATTTAACTGTCCACTCCTCAAAGTCCTGCTCCATCTTCCTGACTCGCCCTAAATACATTTCCCTCAAGCCAGACATTGGATGAAGAATAGTACAAGAAATTTTGCCTCTAACAGTCCCTCCAGAAGAAGTGGAACATGACTATAGCTATCCTCCTTTTGTTTCCGAGCCGAAACTCATCGTTGTCAGAAGGCTACTGCCTCGGCAGGTATCAAAAGCTCATCAATGTCAGAACAGAAGGTACTTGGCAGAGAAAGACAAGACTCTTCGAAGAAACTTGCTGACATGTCACATTTCTGCAAACTCAATTTGACCAATGACCGCTACCCAGGCCGCGGCCCATCTCACAGCGCTGACCATGTGAACCAACTTCAACTGCGACAAAGTGCCACAGATGAATAAGAAAACCGAAACAGTGACTAACACTCAAAATGAATGTGGAGTAATAATGAGGCCACTGCCTCGGTAAAAAAACACACACCTGTCAGAACTAGGCATCTGACAGCCAAAGAGAAGAGCAAGACAGGTAATGATGGCATGCGTTGGATGCAGACTCAGAGTGATTGCTGTTTTTTGTGTTGATGACGTTGTGCATGAAGTTGAACTGTACTAGTAATTAATCTACCAACTAAAAGTGACTCAAGTGACAGTCAATGTTTCCCTTCTTGTTGTTTAATAACCAAATTGTACTCCTACTACTGCAGGCCAATATCCGTTGCATTTTTTAATATGGAATATGGACTTAGTCGGAGTCGTACTCGGTACACTACAGACTGAGTTGGAGTTGGACAACACGTACAACACCATGATGATGACCATACTATCTTCGCAGTCAGTCAGTTGGATCAGAGATGATTGATGGAATAACTCGGGGCATTTCAAATCAAGTGGCATAAAAGGTAAATAAGTCAAGTCAACAACCACAGCAGACCTACATGTCTGTGTAGTGGTGGAGTCGAGTAAGTTACGTAGTCACGAGTGTAGTAGTGGAGGTATGACTGACAGCCGTGTGTTGAGATTTATTACTTACTTTGGAAAATGCTATGCTGCTGTATATGTGTCCTCCTGTAACTGTTTCTGGTTAATGCTGTAAACACTCAGGCTTGTTGTTTAATAACAAAATTGTACTTCTACTGCAGGGCGATCCATTGGATATTTGAATATGGACTCTGGACTCACTCGGTACACTACAGACTTAGTTGGACATGGACACCATGATCATGATGACCACATACTATACTCTTCGCAGTCAGTCAGTACTTAGGATCGGAGATGATTGATGGAATAACTGCGTTTCATGAAGTGGCATAAAAGGTAAACACAAGTCAACAAGAACCACAGCAGACCTACTACCTGTCCGTGTAGTGCTGGAGTCGAGTGCAGTGGTATGACTGACAGCGGTGCATTGATTTAGTCACTTAATTTTGAAAATGCTAGGTTGCTGTATATGTGCTTTGTCTGGCTCTGTCAAAATTTAAGCTAAATGGAGGTTTGGTCGCGGCCCGGTGCCGTGGGCCTGCTCTGTCCTGTTGTTGTTGTAGCTTAAAATGCTGTAAACAGAGTAGACATGATGTATCTATCCATGCCGCCTCAGTCTGAAAGTGTTCTCTTCTCTGTCTTGTTGCACTCCACCGTAATTGATGCATTTTTTTTATTCATTGATTTTTCAATATCCCATTTGTTTTGCCATTTACACTTACAGGCCAGCTTTTACCCTGTGCTATACTTGGAAAAACAACGCACACTTACCTTACCAATGAATCTACATCTGCCAGGCAGGCAGTGGCATCACCCAAGATTGATGGACGGAGCATCCATGGAAGGGACTGAGGACCAAAAGGAATGCCGAGATGCAACTACCCATTTGACCAGGATAACTTTTCTTTTCTTACCTGTGATTGATGTTTAAGTTAGGCACAGCGATGGCTGCATGACGATGCAGGATGGGTTTCTGAAGAGAATGCAGATGCCATGGTTGTGGTGGTAGTAGTAGACACTGGCAGTAGCATTTACAAAAAAAGAAAATGAGACAGTCAGTCGCCTGAGAGAGACTCTGGGAGGATTAGTAGAGCGAAGTAAATAAAACATAATGGTGGAGGGGATAGCCTAGTACAGCAAGTTACAAACTGTAGTTGTGTCGAGTCACTCAACTAGGCCCACACTTGACACAAGCGTAACCTTTAGTGCTGTGTGTAATAGGATGACAATCGATGCCGGCAATTAATGATGATGGATTAGGTTCCTTTGTTAAAAAAGTTACCTCGCAAATATACTGATCATCATGGGTGGGCAAGCAGAAGAAGATCCTCCCCCTGCCTTGAAATTGAATTAGTGTTGCTTTCGCCACATCCGCCCAGCAAGCGTGTGATCAATTATTGGTGTACATTTAATTTAGTCACACCTCAATAAATCACACAGCCCGGGGGTTAGGGTTTGATGAATGTTTGGGAAGGGGGTTTGGGGAAAGGTTTGACAAAGAAAAACAGTACGCATGGACAAACGACAAAAGAAAACACAATCTTTGTAGACTACCATATCCATAAATCTGTTAAGGGTGAAAAAGGAAATGCATGCATGATGATGATAACTTGATGGTTAATGATAAGTAAAACTTACTAACTACTACTAGACAATTAGACAGTGCAGGGCATCAGTATATTAATATTATGCAATTTGCCTTGCCTGTCTGCCCTCATTGAGACACGGATTACATACAGTTTGTGTTCTGTTCTGTTGTACCGGGCTTACTTTTAAAGATAGCAAAGAAAATTTAAAAATAGCTGTAGGGATGAATTATAAGCAGAGAGCAAACATAATTAATAATAACAACAACACACGGTAGTAATGATTGAAGACAAAAAATGAATCAAATGATTTAAAAGATGATGAAAGTTGATACTGTTACTATGTTATCCTGGTCAAATGGGTAGTTGCATCTCGGCATTCATTTTGGTCCTCAGTCCCTTCCATGGATGCTCCGTCCATCAATCTTGGGTGATGCCACTGCCTGCCTGGCAGATGTAGATTCATTGGTAAGGTAAGTGTGCGTTGTTTTTCCAAGTATAGCACAGGGTAAAAGCTGGCCTGTAAGTGTAAATGGCAAAACAAATGGGATATTGAAAAATCAATGAATAAAAAAAAGAAAAGAAAAGAAAAGATGAATAAAAAAAAGAAAAGAAAAGATGTTTGGGGGAGGTATAATAATGGACTAGGAGGTGAGACTGACCGTACTAGTAGCACAAGTCACTCAGTGAGGGGTAGAGCATCTATCTGTTTGTGTCTTACAAAGTCAGCCAATTATTTAAATCAAACACTGGCTGTGGCCCTGCAGCAGCAAGGAAACAGTGTGACGTAAAACAGTAACCCCACAAAACATTAACCACATCGTATGTAAAGTATAAAAAATATATATAATTTAATCCCCTAACAAAAACAAACTATGTAAAAAAATCCCACAACACCTGACCCACCCCTCTCCTTAACCCCAACGAATGTCCAAAACGAGAAAGTCCAAAGGTAGCCAATGTCCATAAAGCCCAACGCCCAATTCCCACCCACCAAAAAAAGGATTAAAAAAGGGGCAATCAAACAGGGTCTACTCTTTAACTTAGCGGCGGGCTCTTCTGTTTTCCCTCTCCAGGACCTTGACTCTTTTCTTCAGCTCCTCTACCTCCTCCTCCAGTCGCGCATTCCGGAGGAGCATGCGGCGTGCATATGCCCTGAAGTTCCATCCACGGGGGGCAGCAGTAGTGCTGAAAGATGTTGTTGTGCGGCAGCGGGCGGCTGCCTGACCGTGGCGCCGTACCACTGGAGGGGCCTGGCTGGGGCCCGGGGCATTGGAGGAGGCTGCAGCTGCTGCCGCCTCCGCCTCCTCCTCCGCCAGAGCCACCAGCCGCCGGTACTCGGTGCAGATGGCCTCTAGCTTCCAGCACCGGAACATGGCTGCCAACTCCTTCCTCGTTGGTTTTGGAGGAGCTATATCAAGAAAGAAAAAAAAATATTTCACCAATACTCTTAGCAAAACAGTAACACAAAATTAATTCAACACATAGTGGCATAGTAGCAGTAGCACTAGCAAGCACAGTACATAGCATTTGTGGTATGTATCTGTCCTCCCACTTCCTCGGCCTTTAACATTTGTGGGAGTTTCAGGCATTATACTAGCACTATGGCACAGTACACCAGTCTTCTTTTTCTCTTTAGTTTAGCGAAATTACATAACCTTGTTGTAGCCGGCATGCCAGCTCAGTCAGCTTGCGCCCAAGACAAACATACTCGAGTCATGACGCAGACTCACGTTAGTTCTATTTACTACTGTCTGCAGGTGGGGAAGCTCATATTTTTCTATTACGGGTGACACTGGCCATACTCTCTCTGTTACATCAAGGGCAATTGCTCAATTTCACTTTCACCCTGCCCTGACTACTACAAAAAGGCAGATTATATATCTGATCCAATGATCATTGCTTATATATGGGACGACATGAGGTACTTTGTTTTGATTGATTGTGTAACCAACAGATAGGCCACCCCCCATGGCAGGCTGGCTGACAGTAAAATTAACATAGGTAGAGAGTGGTCCTCGGAGTCGGAGGAAGGCGCTGATAACTACATACATACACAATATATATAAATATATATGATGTGCTTGCAAACTACTGTGAGTCAAGGGAGTATTCTGAAAATACAACTTATATTCCCCTCGGCTTTGCTACTGTGGCGCAGTTTCTTTTACATTCTCTTCAAAGTAAGACTCTGGTCTGCATCCAGTGACAGTCTCCACCTATGCTATCTATGATGAATACATCCAGGCATCCATCCATTCAAAGTAAATGTCTATCATTCTTCTTAATCTCTCAACAAACCTTAGTTTGTTTCACCAACAACCACCCATGCGTCCTTCCTTGCTTGCCTTGCCTTTGAGTTTGACCCAAACACCGCTGACTATTCTTGCTATCCTATCCACCCATACGGTGTCGGCACCCAGGCAGGCATCTTTTCTTTCACCTTCCACCCATCCTTCAACAACCCATGCATCTGATTCCCATCAGCCACCTGTGCATGCTTCCAACGTATCCTTCTCTGCCAGTCATATTACATCTCGCCCGTCCTTCCTCCTTCCACCCTTCTTTCCCTTTTTGTTCAACACATCCATCAAGGTCATCTGATCTGACTTTTAGTCTTCTCCATAAAACTTTCACAGCTGAGTTGGAGTCAGATAGAAGAGGCCATTGGTTACTCAACTCACGCTGCTAATGCTATTGCTAATGCCATTGCTAAGTAAAGGGTGTCTTCTTCAACCGTTGTCTAATGTTCACTACAACTTCATACTTACTAAGTCTCAACAGTACAGTGAGTGTACAGTACACCCTTCCCGCTAGTGTAATGTCAATAAGTAAGGAATATAACTTACCACCGCCCGCCGCTGCTGCTGGCTCACCCCCTGTAGTAGCTCCTGCAGGTGCCGCTGCCGCATCTCCTGCTCCCTCCGGAATGGCCGCATCGCTGCTGGCCCTGGCACTGGTGGTCGGTAGTACGCCTAGAAAAAACATTACACATTTTTAGATGCCATATATACACCTCCCCCTATTTATTCTTTTTCACTAGCAAGATTGGAAAAAAAGTTAATACATACAATCATATACAACATACATCACTAGTCCAAATCGGGTAATAGAGTAGAGTAGACACTAGTAGTGTTATGGTCCCTAGGGTCATTCTAGTCTACTCTACTCTTTGCAAAGTTAGCCTGAGCCATGCAACCATTTTAGCTTCATGTCTTTTGCGCATGTGACGTCACGTTACCTCGCAGCTTGTTGTGTAAGAGTGATGCCTTTGAGCCCACATGAGCTCATACAGCTACTGTCTGAGCGTTGCGTACAAGAGGTCGAAAAATTAACAAGCCACTTTGTTATGGAGTTCTGGTCAGTCTGTATTGCTTAGCCATAACATGCTACACTTTTTGGCATGACTGAGAAATGCTTGCATTATACTATCTAACGCGCACCATTTTCTCATAACAGGCGGAAGATTCCCTTCTACGAACCAGAGCTTTGCAGAGCTTATGATGTAACCAGTACTTCTACGTTCTAAGGTGAGGGGTCGCCCAGAATTCGCACAGAGATCTTTTGTCTTCGATGGACTTGTAACAATGTTTATTGTTTTAATCTTATGCATTTTGCTGTTGGAGCTGGCTCGTATAGTATACTGAATTGAATTGTAGAACAACATACAGAGCTTGTTAGTTGAAAATAAACCTTTTGAGCTTACACATAGACTCTGTGGTATTTGGTGTGGTGGACTTACATGAGTGAGTGAGCGAAAGGGTGTTATGTTCTTGGTTGTCTAATCATTGGGTATCTTCGGGGGGGGTTTGGGGACCTGATGAGAGACTATAGCTAGTCGGTCAGGGGATTGTGGGTTCTGACTGAGGTGTGAGGAAGGTCCAACCTCCCATCACCAACATCTTATTTTCTTGTGCATAGTTCTGTATGTGGCTGTGCAGAATCCCCACAACAGTAGTAGTATATCCTATCAAAAATAGTCAAATATCTGGTTGGGCATTTTGTTGGTGGGAATTGTCGAAAAGCCTCAGGAAAGATTAAGAAGACCAGAAGAGGACAACCCAAAGGACTGGACTCCATGGCTAGAGCTATTGGTGAATCTGAGTTTTATTTAAAACCTTTTAAATAAAGAGTGGCCAACTGGGCAAGCTTAGCTACAGACAGACTAATAGTAGTAGTACAGAGAGTCATAGGCTCATAGCAGAGGAAGTTAGAGGCAGGGATAACAAGAATTTAGAAACAGTCTAGATCGAAGAAGATTTGGAAAAAAATAGAATTAGGAATAGGTAACAGAAATAATAGTTCGGAAAAAATAAGGTGCAGTAAAAGTTAGGGAAATATAATTATTAATATTAACCACTGGAGGACTTACTGGGTCCAGCAGCAGAGCCCTCTGTAGAGGAGCGGTCCTGGCCCTGGGAGGCATCTTGATGTTCTTCTTGTCCCGCCGCCTGTGGCTGTGACCCCGTCTTCTTGCCCCTGGGTGCTGATCATGTAAGATATAATAAAGAAAGAGACAAACATTAATGATTGGTGTACTGTGAAACAAATAAAATATTTTAAAAAATGCTCAAAAAACATTTTAGGAAACAACAATTGCAATAAAATTGACCTATCTAATCAGATCGACTAGTAGTATTATTGCGGGATTCACGGACCGTCTACTTATTATTTATGAACACTAATCCAGTGTTCCATTCTGATTCCAGAATACTAACTAAGCCTATGTACCACCTGACCTAGCCCACATATCCAGACGGGCCAATTGTTCACTAAGTCTGCATTTAAATTTTAGCCCTCAAAAATGCATAGGTGGAGGACACATGCATACATTTGTGCATACACCAAATTGTTGGTTGGTTGCGTCTGATGTTCTGCTAGTGACACTGCTAAGCCTTACCACTCACTAAACAAACTACAAACTACAAAACTACAAACTACAAACTACAAACTACAAACTACAAACTACAACTACAAACTACAAAAGGTTCTACTAAGGACTGGGGTAAGCAGCACTCAGTGACAGAGAGGATGCGTCACGCAGACCTCTAAAAAATTACCAACTAATACTAACTGAACCTATCAATCCATCCACCACTATCTCTTCTTAGTGACAGGAGGACAAAGGAAGGACTAGAGTCTCTCTAGCAATAGCATTACCTAACTTAAGTTCTCTAAGTAAACTCTTACATAATCAGCCCAAGCGAGCGCAAAGTTGCAAACAAGTAAGAGTAGCGCCGAGCACCTGTGTCCTACAATCACAGAAGATTTTGAAACGTAATTTACCTGCAATGTAAGCAGCAGTATTCTTGCTATTCGGAAAAAAATTATACACAATACTTATACTACTAGTATATTAGCTACTCACCAAGCCCCATGACCTCGACACCTAGCAGGTCCAGCAGGTCCTGCTCCCGGTCCAAGATGTCTGACCACCGGTGGGCCAGCTGGTTATGGGTGCGCCGGACCCCTGATTGACGAAACACTGCCCGGCGCACCTTCGCCCACCGGCGGTGATGCTCCGGGTACCTGGAGCCAGGCCTGACGCCTGCTGCCAAGGTCAAGGGGAGGTGGCGCTGCACAAAAAAAACAAGGGCGGCCACCTCCACCTCTCCAAAAAGCTCCCGGCCCTGCACCCCTGCAGGGCGCAGTCTGCCGCAAGGCAGGCGGCTCTTGGGCGCCTTGCCCTTGGAGCGCCTGTCAGTACCCTTAGGCATGGTTCTGGGGTGAGCGGGAGGCGGAAAAGAAAATTTAGAAGGGAAAAATAAAGTTAGGGGAAGAAGTAGGAGCTTAAAGAAGGAAGTAATATAAAACAGTAGAAAAGTGAAAAAAACATAGTAAAAGTAGAAATAAAATGCAAAATATAGACTTAGGGACAGAGAGGGATAGATAATAAATAAAAAAGATCAGAAAAACAGTGTAAAAACCTAAGGATGGCAAAGATAGAGGGAGGATAGAAAAGCAGGCCCCAGAACCATAGCGTAGAGTGAAAAAACAAGATGGCCGCGCCCATCGCGACCGCGTGGGTAAGATCGCGTGATATTTCCGCGCGAGCACGCAAAAAGCATCGCGAACACGTAAGACGCGTTCCCGAACATGAAATGCGCATCGCGAACATGCTATACGCGACCCGGAACAGGAAATAAGGCATCGTGAACGGGCGGGACAAGTGAAAAACAAGATGGCCGCCCCATAGGCGACCGAATGCGTAAGTTCGCGAGATACTATCCCCCGAGCATGCAAACAAACTCCCGAACACGCAATACGCGTTCGCGAGCAAGAAAAATGCATCGCGAACTGGCGGGACAAGCAACTATGCGCGCTCGCGTAGCTACGCGTAGCTCGCGTAGCGCTTTTGTACCTTCGCATAGCCTCACGTAGCGCGACTACGCAAACTACGCCCAGGGTTACTCACGTGCTTTTTTTTTCACCCCTCTTGCCTCTTTCTGCACCCCTCTTCCCTCTTTCTGTACCTCTCTTGCCTCTTTCTGCACCACTGTTTCTTCTTTGTGCACCTCTCCTGCCTGTTTCAGCACCTCTCTTGCCTTTCTGCACTTCTCTTGCCTCATTCTGCACCTCTGTTGCTTCTTTCTGCACTGATTTTGCCTCTTTCTGCACCCCTCTTGCCTCTTTCTGCACCTCTGTTGCTTCTTTCTGCACCGCTCTTGCTTCTTTCTGTACACCTCTTGCCTCTTTCTGCACCCCTCTTGCCTCTTTCTGCACCTCTGTTGGTTCTTTCTGCACTACTCCAGTCTCTTTCTGCACCCCTCTTCCCTCTTTCTGCACCTCTCATGCCTTTTTCTGCACCAGTGTTCCCTCTTTTTGCACTTTTCTTGACTGTTTCTGCACATTTCTTCCATCTTTCTGCACTTCTCTTGCTTCTTTCTGCATTTCTGTTGCTTCTTTCTGCTCTTCCCTTGCCTCTATCTACATTTCTCAAGCTTCTTTCTGCACTTCTCTTGTCTCTATCTGCACCCCTCTTGCCTCTTTCTGCACCTCTGTTGCTTCTTTCTGCACTTCTCTTGCTTATTTTTATACCTCTCTTGCTACTTTCTGCACCTCCTTGCCTCTTTCTGCACCCCTCTTCCCTCTTTCTGCACCTCTTTTGCCTCTTTATGCACCTCTGTTCCTTCTTTCTGCACTTCTCCTGCCTTTTTGTACATTTCAGTTGCTTCTTTCAGCACTTCTCATGCCTCTTTCTGCACCTCTCTTCCCTCTTTCTGCAGTTCTCTTGCCTCTTTCAGTTGCTTCTTTTGGCACTCCTCTTGCCTATTTTCTGCACACCTCTTGACTCTTTCTGCTCCTCTGTTGGTTCTTTCTGCACTACTCCTGTCTCTTTCTGCACCTCTGTTCCCTCTTTCTGCGCCTCTCGTGCCTTTTTCTGCACCAGTGTTCCCTCGTTTTGCACTTCTCTTGACTGTTTCTGCACATTTCTTTAGTCTTTCTGCACTTCTCTTGCCTCTTTCTGCATTTCTGTTGCTTCGTTCTGCTCTTCTCTTGCCTCCCTCTACATTTCTCATGTTTCTTTCTGCACTTCTCTTGCCTCTTTCTGCACCCCTCTTGCCTCTTTCTGCACCTCTGTTGCTACTTTCTGCACTTCTCTTGCTTCTTCCTGTACCTCTCTTGCTTCTTTCTGCACCCCTCTTCCCTCTTTCAGCACTTCTCTTGCCTCTTTCTGCATTTCTGTTGCCTCATTCTGCACATCTGTTGCTTCTTTGGGTACTTCTCTTGCCTCTTTCTGCACCTGTTTCAAAATGTCAATTGGATCGTGCCTCATGTTGAATAACCACTCTTTAAAGCCTCACAGTGACCAAAATTGCCATTTTTACATGACTTTTCCTCCTACTCAGAAGTTTCTATTTTGACCAATTTTGGACAGGAAAATGACTCTAAACACACTTATTTTAGTTCCAAAAGTTATAATTCACATGCAATAGTCATTTACAGTCAAAAAATTAAAGATTAAAAAATCAACATTACTGACCATCTGGAGAAAGTTCGACAGGTCAGGGGTCATCGTTTTTCATCAGAAAATTGATTTTTTGGACTGTACAAAAAATGATTCAAAATGTCAATTGGATCGTGCCTCATGTTGAATAACCACTTTTTAAGGCCTCACAGTGACCAAAATTGCCATTTTTACACACTTTTCCTCCTACTCAGAAGCTTCTATTTTGACCGATTTTGGGCAGGAAAATGACTCTAAACACACTTATTTTAGTTCCAAAAGTGATAATTCATATGCAATAGTTATTTACAGTCAAAAGATTAAACATTAAAAAATCACCATTACTGACCATCTGGAGAAAGTTCGACAGGTCGGGGTCATCGTTTTTCATCAGAAAATTGATTTTTGGACTGTACAAAAAATGATTCAAAATGTCAATTGGATCGTGCCTCATGTTGAATAACCACTTTTCAAAGCCTCACAGTGACCAAAATTGCCATTTTTACAGACTTTTCCTCCTACTCAGAAGCTTCTATTTTGACTTATTTCGGGCAGGAAAATGACTCTAAACACACTTATTTTAGTTCCAAAATTTATAATTCACATGCAATAGTCATTCACAGTCAAAAGATTAAACATTAAAAAATCACCATTACTGACCATCTGGAGAAAGTTCGACAGGTCCGGGGTCATCGTTTTTCATCAGAAAATTGATTTTTTGGACTGTACAAAAAATGATTCAAAATGTCAATTGGATCATGCCTCATGTTGAATAACCACTTTTTAAAGCCTCACAGTGACCAAAATTGCCATTTTTACACGCTTTTCCTCCTACTCAGAAGTTTCTATTTTGACCAATTTTGGGCAGGAAAATGACTCTAAACACACTTATTTTAGTTCCAAAAGTGATAATTCACATGCAATAGTCATTTACAGTCAAAAGATTAAACATTAAAAAATCACCATTACTGACCATCTGGAGAAAGTTCGACAGGTCCGGGGTCATCGTTTTTCATCAGAAAATTGATTTGTTGGACTGTACAAAAAATGATTCAAAATGTCAATTGGATCGTGCCTCATGTTGAATAACCACTTTTTAAAGCCTCACAGTGACCAAAATTGCCATTTTTACACGCTTTTCCTCCTACTCAGAAGTTTCTATTTTGACCAATTTTGGGCAGGAAAATGACTCTAAACACACTTATTTTAGTTCCAAAAGTTATAATTCATATGCAATAGTTATTTACAGTCAAAAGATTAAACATTAAAAAATCACCATTACTGACCATCTGGAGAAAGTTCGACAGGTCCGGGGTCATCGTTTTTCATCAGAAAATTGATTTTTTGGACTGTACAAAAAATGATTCAAAATGTCAAATGGATCGTGCCTCATGTTGAATAACCACTTTTTAAAGCCTCACAGTGACCAAAATTGCCATTTTTACACGCTTTTCCTCCTACTCAGAAGTTTCTATTTTGACCAATTTTGGGCAGGAAAATGACTCTAAACACACTTATTTTAGTTCCAAAAGTTATAATTCACATGCAATAGTCATTTACAGTCAAAAGATTAAACATTAAAAAATCACCATTACTGACCATCTGGAGAAAGTTCGACAGGTCCGGGGTCATCGTTTTTCATCAGAAAATTGATTTTTTGGACTGTACAAAAAATGATTCAAAATGTCAAGTTGATCATGCCTCATGTTGAATAACCACTTTTTAAGGCCTCACAGTGACCACAATTGCCATTTTTACAGACTTTTCCTCCTACTCAGAGGCTTCTATGTTGACCGATTTCGGGCAGGAAAATGACTCTAAAAACACGTATTTTAGTTCCAAAAGTGGTAATTCACATGCAATAGTTATTTACAGTCAAAAGATTAAACATTAAAAAATCACCATTACTGACCATCTGGAGAAAGTTCGACAGGTCCGGGGTCATCGTTTTTCATCAGAAAATGGATTTTTGGGACTCTACAAAAAATGATTCAAAATGTCAATTGGATCGTGCCTCATGTTGAATAACCACTTTTTAAAGCCTCACAGTGACCAAAGATGCCAGTTTTTTCAGACTATTCCTCCTACTCAAAAGCTTGTATTTTGACCTATATTAGGCAGGAAAATGACTCTAAACACACTTATTTTAGTTCCAAAAGTTATAATTCACATGAAACAGTCATTCACAGTCAAAAGATTAAACATTAAAAAATCACCATTACTGACCATCTGGAGAAAGTTCGACAGGTCCGGGGTCATCGTTATTCATGAGAAAATCGATTTTTTGGACTCTACAAAAAATGATTCAAAATGTCAATTGGATCGTGCCTCATGTTGAATAACCACTTTTTGAAGCCTCACAGTGACCAAAATTGCCATTTTTACAGACCTTTCCTCCTACTCAGCAGTTTCTATTTTGACCAATTTTGGGCAGGAAAATGACTCTAAACACACCTATTTTAGTTCCAAAAGTGATAATTCATATGCAATAGTTATTTACAGTCAACAGATTAAACATTAAAAAATCACCATTACTGACCATCTGGAGAAAGTTCGACAGTTCCGGGGTCATCGTTTTTCATCAGAAAATTGATTTTTTGTACTCTACAAAAAATTATTCAAAATGTCAATTGGATCGTGCCTCATGTTGAATAACCACTTTTTAAAGCCTCACAGTGACCTTAATTGCCATTTTTACCTGCTTTTCCTCCTACTCAGAAGTTTCTATTTTGACCAATTTTGGGCAGGAAAATGACTCTAAACACACTTATTTTAGTTCCAAAAGTTATAATTCACATGCAATAGTCATTCACAGTCAAAAGATTAAACATTAATAAATCACCCTTACTGACCATCTGGAGAAAGTTCGACAGGTCCGGGGTCATCGTTTTTCATCAGAAATTTGAGTTTTTGGACTCTACAAAAAATGATTTAAAATGTCAATTGGATCGTGCCTCATGTTGAATAACCACTTTTTATAGCCTCACAGTGACCAAAATTGCCATTTTTACAGGCTTTTCCTCCTACTCATAAGTTTCTATTTTGACCAATTTTGGCCAGGAAAATGACTCTAAACACACTTATTTTAGTTCCAAAAGTTATAATTCACATGCAATAGTCATTTACAGTCAAAAGATTAAACATTAATATATCACCATTACTGACCATCTGGAGAAAGTTCGACAGGTCCTGGGTCATCGTGTTTCATCAGAATATTGATTTTTTGTACTGTACAAAAAATGATTCAAAATGTCAATTGGATTGTGCCTCATGTTTAATAACCACTTTTTAAAGCCTCACAGTGATCTAAATTGCCATTTTTACACGCTTTTCCTCCTTCTCAGAAGTTTTTATTTTGACCAATTTCGGGCAGGAAAATGACTCTAATCACACTTATTTTAGTTCCAAAAGTTATAATTCACATGCAATAGTCATTTACAGTCAAAAGATTAAACATTAAAAAATCACCATTACTGACCATCTGGAGAAAGTTCGACAGGTCGGGGTCATCGTTTTTCATCAGAAAATTGATTTTTTGGACTGTACAAAAAATGATTCAAAATGTCAATTGGATCGTGCCTCATGTTGAATAACCAATTTTTAAAGCCTCACAGTGAACAAAATTGCCATTTTTACAAACTATTCCTCCTACTCAAAAGCTTCTATTTTGACCTATTTCGGGTAGGAAAATGACTCTAAACACACTTATTTTAGTTCCAAAAGCTTTACAATTCACATGCAATAGTCATTTGCAGTCAAAAGATTAAACATTAAAAAATCACCATTACTGACCATCTGGAGAAAGTTCGACAGGACCGGGGTCATCGTTTTTCATCAGAAAATAGATTTTTTAGACTGTACAAAAAATTATTCAAAATGTCATTTGGATCATGCCTCATGTTGAATAATCACTTTTTAAAGCCTCACAGTGACCAAAATTGCCATTTTTACAGATTTTTCCTCCTACTCACAAGCTTCGATTTTGACCGATTTCGGGCAGGAAAATGACTCTAAACATACCTATTTTATTTCCAAAAGTGGTAATTTATATGCAATAGTTATTTACAGTCAAAAGATTAAACATTAAAAAATCACCATTACTGACTATCTGGAGAAAGTTCCACAGGTCCAGGGTCATCGTTGTTCATCAGAATATTGATTTTTTGGACTGTACAAAAAAGTATTCAAAATGTCAATTGGATCGTGCCCCGTGTTGAATAACCAATTTTTAAAGCCTCACAGTGAACACAATTGCCATTTTTACACGCTTTTCCTCCTACTCAGAAGTTTCTATTTTGACCAATTTTGGGCAGGAAAATGACTCTAAACACACTTATTTTAGTTCCAAAAGTTATAATTCACATGCAATAGTCATTCACAGTCAAAAGATTAAACATTAATAAATCACCCTTACTGACCATCTGGAGAAAGTTCGACAGGTCCTGGGTCATCGTGTTTCATCAGAAAATTGATTTTTTGTACTGTACAAAAAATTATTCAAAATGTCAATTGGATCGTGCCTCATGTTTTATAACCACTTTTTAAGGCCTCACAGTGACCAAAATTGCCATTTTTACTGAATTTTCCTCCTACTCACAAGCTTCAATTTTGACCGATTTAGGGCAGGAAAATGACTCTAAACATACCTATTTTAGTTCCAAAAGTGATAATTCATATGCAACAGTTATTTACAGTTAAAGATTAAGCATCAAAGTTGGATCGAACCTCATGTTGAAAAACCACTTTTTAAAGCCTCACAGTGACCAAAATTGCCATTTTTACAGACTTTTCCTCCTACTCAGAAGCTTCTGTTTTGCCTTATTTCGGGAAGGAAAATGACTCTAAACATACCTATGTTAGTTCCAAAAGTGTTAATTCATATGCAATAGTTATTTACAGTCAAAAGATAAAACATTAAAAAATCACCATTACTGACCATCTGGAGAAAGTTCGACAGGTCCAGGGTCATCGTTGTTCATCAGAAAATTGATTTTTTGCACTGTACAGAAAATGATTCAAAATGTCAATTGGATCGTGCCTCATGATGAATAACCACTTCTTAAAGCCTCACAGTGACCAAAATTGCCATTTTTACACACTTTTCCTCCTACTCAGAAGTATCTATTTTGACCAATTTTTGGGCAGGAAAATGACTCTAAACACACTTATTTTAGTTCCAAAAGTTATAATTCACAAGAAATAGTCATTTACAGTCAAAAGATTAAACATTAAAAAATCAACATTACTGACCATATGGAGAAAGTTCGACAGGTCCGGTGTCATTGTTTTTCATCAGAAAATTGATTTTTTGGACTGTACAAAAAATTATTCAAAATGTCTATTGGATCGTGCCTCGTGTTGAATATCCAATTTTTAAAGCCTCACAGTGACAAAAATGGCCCTTTTTACAGACTATTCCTCCTACTCAGAAGATTCTATTTCGACCAATTTTGGGCAGGAAAATGACTCTAACCACACTTATTTTAGTTCCAAAAGTTATAATTCATATGCAATAGTCATGCACAGTCAAAAGATGAAACATTAAAAAATCACCATTACTGACCATCTGGAGAAAGTTCGACAGGTCCGGTGTCATTGTTTTTCATCAGAAAATTGATTTTTTGGACTGTACAAAAAATTATTCAAAATGTCAATTGGATTGTGCCTCGTGTTGAATAACCAATTTTTAAAGCCTCACAGTGAACAAAATTGCCATTTTTACAGACAATTCCTCCTACTCAAAAAATTCTATTTCGGCCAATTTTGGGCAGGAAAATTACTCTAACCACACCTATTTTAGTTCCAAAAGTTATAATTCATATGCAATAGTCATGCACAGTCAAAAGATTAAACATTAAAAAATCATCATTACTGACCATCTGGAGAAAGTTCGACAGGTCCGAGGTCATCGTTTTTCATCAGAAAATTGATTTGTTGGACTGCACAAAAAATGATTCAAAATGTCAATTAGATCATGCCTCATGTTCAATAACCACTTTTTAAAGCCTCACAGTGACCAAAATTGCCATTTTTACAGACTTTTCCTCCTACTCAGAAGCTTCTGTTTTGTCTTATTTCGGGCAGGAATATGACTCTAAACATACCTATGTTAGTTCCAAAAGTGTTAATTCATATGCAATAGTTATTTACAGTCAAAAGATAAAACATTAAAAAATCACCATTACTGACCATCTGGAGATAGTTCAACAGGTCCGGGGTCATCGTTTTTCATCAGAAAATTGAGTTTTTGGATTCTACAAAAAATGATTCAAAATGTCAATTGGATCGTGCCTCATGTTTAATAACCACTTTTTAAAGCCTCACAGTGACCTAAATTGCCATTTTTACACGCTTTTCCTCCTACTCAGAAGTTTTTATTTTGGCCAATTTTGGGCAGGAAAATGACTCTAAACACACTTTTTTTAGTTCCAAAAGTTATAATTCACATGCAAAAGTCATTCACAGTCAAAAGATTAAACATTAATAAATCACCCTTACTGACCATCTGGAGAAAGTTCTACAGGTCCTGGGTCATCGTGTTTCATCAGAAAATTGATTTTTTGTACTGTACAAAAAATTATTCAAAATGTCAATTGGATCGTGCCTCATGTTTAATAACCACTTTTTAAAGCCTCACAGTGACCAAAATTGACATTTTTACAGAATTTTCCTCATACTCACAAGCTTCTATTTTGACCGATTTCGGGCAGGAAAATGACTCTAAACACACTTGTTTTAGTTCCAAAAGTGATAATTCATATGCAATAGTTATTTACAGTCAAAGATTAAACATTGAAGTTGGATCGAGCCTCATGTTGAAAAATCACTTTTTAAAGCCTCACAGTGACCAAAATTGCCATTTTTACAGACCTTTCCTCCTACTCAGAAGCTTCTATTTTGTCTTTTTTGGGCAGGAAAATGACTCTAAACACACCCATTTTATTTCCAAAAGTGATAATTCATATGCAATAGTTATTTACTGTCAAAAGATTAAACATTAAAAAATCACCACTACTGACCATCTGGAGAAAGTTCGACAGGTCCAGGGTTATCGTTTTTCATCAGAAAATTGATTTTTTGCACTGTACAAAAAATGATTCAAAATGTCAATTAGATCATGCCTCATGTTGAATAACCACTTTTTAAAGCCTCACAGTGACCAAAATTTCCATTTTTACAGAATTTTCCTCATACTCACAAGCTTCTATTTTGACCGATTTCGGGCAGGAAAATGACTCTAAACACACTTGTTTTAGTTCCAAAAGTGATAATTCATATGCAATAGTTATTTACAGTCAAAGATTAAACATTGAAGTTGGATCGAGCCACATGTGGTAAAACCCCTTTTTAAAGCCTCACAGTGACCAAAATTGCCATTTTTACAGACCTTTCCTCCTACTCAGAAGTATCTATTTTGACCAATTTTGGGCAGGAAAATGACTGTAAACACACTTACTTTAGTTCCAAAAGTTATAATTCATATGCAATAGTCATTTACAGTCAAAAGTTTAAAAATTAAAAAATTACCATTACTGACCATATGGAGAAAGTTCGACAGGACTAGGGTCATTGTTTTTCATCAGAAAATTGATCTTGTTGGACTCTACAAAAATATGATTCAAAATGTGAATTGGATCGTGCCTCATGTTGAATAAACACTTTTTAAAGCCTCACAGTGACCAAAATTGCCATTTTTACACGCTTTTCCTCCTACTCAGAAGTTTCTATTTTGACCAATTTTGGGCAGGAAAATAACTGTAAACACACTTATTTTAGTTCCAAAAGTTATAATTCACTTACAATAGTCATTTACAGTCAAAAGATTAAACATTAAAAAATCAACATTACTGACCATATGGAGAAAGTTCGACAGGTCCAGGGTCATCGTTGTTCATCAGAAAATTGATTTTTTGCACTGTTTAAAAAATTATTCAACATGTCAATTTCTATCGTGCCTCATGTTGAATAACCACTTTTTAAAGCCTCACAGTGACAAAAAATTGCCATTTTTACACACTTTTCCTACTACTCAGAAGTATCTACTTTGACCAATTGTGGGCAGGAAAATGACTCTAAACACACTTATTTTAGTTCCAAAAGTTATAATTCATATGCAATAGTCATGCACAGTCAAAAGATTAAACATTAAAAAATCACCATTACTGACCATCTGGAGAAAGTTCGACAGGTCCGGTGTCATTGTTTTTCATCAGAAAATTGATTTTTGGACTGTACAAAAAATTATTCAAAATGTCTATTGGATCGTGCCTCGTGTTGAATATCCAATTTTTAAAGCCTCACAGTGAAAAAATTGCCCTTTTTACAGACTATTCCTCCTACTCAAAAGATTCTATTTCGGCCAATTTTGGGCAGGAAAATGACTCTAACCACACCTATTTTAGTTCCAAAAGTTATAATTAATATGCAATAGTCATGCACAGTCAAAAGATTAAAGAATAAAAAATCACCATTACTGACCATCTGGAGAAAGTTCGACAGGTCCGGGTTTTTTGTCAGAAAATTTATTTTTTGGACAGCACAAAAAATGATTCAAAATGTCAATTAGATCATGCCTCATGTTGAATACCCACTTTTTAAAGCCTCACAGTGACCAAAATTGCCATTTTTACAGAATTTTCCTCATACTCACAAGCTTCTATTGTGACCGATTTCAGGCAGGAAAATGACTCTAAACACACTTGTTTTAGTTCCAAAAGTGATAATTCATATGCAATAGTTATTTACAGTCAAAGATTAAACATTGAATTGGATCGAGCCTCATGTTGTAAAACCCCTTTTTAAAGCCTCACAGTGACCAAAATTGCCATTTTTACAGACCTTTCCTCCTACTCAGAAGTATCTATTTTGACCAATTTTGGGCAGGAAAATTACTGTAAACACACTTATTTTAGTTCCAAAAGTTATAATTCACATGCAATAGTCATTTACAGTCAAAAGATTAAACATTAATAAATTACCCTTACTGACCATCTGGAGAAAGTTCGACAGGTCCTGGGTCATCGTGTTTCATCAGAAAATTGATTTTTTGTACTGTACAAAAAATTATTCAAAATGTCAATTGGATCGTGCCTCATGTTTAATAACCACTTTTTAAAGCCTCACAGTGACCAAAATTGACATTTTTACAGAATTTTCCTCATACTCACAAGCTTCTATTTTGACCGATTTCGGGCAGGAAAATGACTCTAAACACACCTATTTTAGTTCCAAAAGTGATAATTCATATGCAATAGTTATTTACAGTCAAAGATTAAACATTGAAGTTGGATCGAGCCTCATGTTGAAAAATCACTTTTTAAGGCCTCACAGTGACCAAAATTGCCATTTTTACAGACCTTTCCTCCTACTCAGAAGCTTCTATTTTGTCTTTTTTCGGGCAGGAAAATGGCTCTAAACACACCCATTTTATTTCCAAAAGTGATAATTCATATGCAATAGTTATTTACTGTCAAAAGATTAAACATTAAAAAATCACCACTACTGACCATCTGGAGAAAGTTCGACAGGTCCAGGGTTATCGTTTTTCATCAGAAAATTGATTTTTTGCACTGTACAAAAAATGATTCAAAATGTCAATTAGATCATGCCTCATGTTGAATAACCACTTTTTAAAGCCTCACAGTGACCAAAATTGCCATTTTTACAGAATTTTCCTCATACTCACAAGCTGCTATTTTGACCGATTTCGGGCAGGAAAATGACTCTAAACACACTTGTTTTAGTTCCATAAGTGATAATTCATATGCAATAGTTATTTACAGTCAAAGATTAAACATTGAAGTTGGATCAAGCCTCATGTTGTAAAACCCCTTTTTAAAGCCTCACAGTGACCAAAATTGCCATTTTTACAGACCTTTCCTCCTACTCAGAAGTATCTATTTTGACCAATTTTGGGCAGGAAAATGACTGTAAACACACTTATTTTAGTTCCAAAAGTTATAATTCACATGCAATAGTCATTTACAGTCAAAAGATTAAAAATTAAAAAATTACCATTACTGACCATATGGAGAAAGTTCGACAGGACCAGGGTCATCGTTTTTCATCAGAAAATTGATCTTGTTGGACTCTACAAAAATATGATTCAAAATGTCAATTGGATCGTGCCTCATGTTGAATAAACACTTTTTAAAGCCTCACAGTGACCAAAATTGCCATTTTTACACACTTTTCCTCCTACTCAGACGTTTCTATTTTGACCAATTTTGGGCAGGAAAATAACTGTAAACACACTTATTTTAGTTCCAAAAGTTATAATTCACTTACAATAGTCATTTACAGTCAAAAGATTAAACATTAAAAAATCAACATTACTGACCATATGGAGAAAGTTCGACAGGTCCAGGGTCATCGTTGTTCATCAGAAAATTGATTTTTTGCACTGTACAAAAAATTATTCAAAATGTCAATTGGATCGTGCCTCATGTTGAATAACCACTTTTTAAAGCCTCACAGTGACAAAAAATTGCTATTTTTAAACACTTTTCCTACTACTCAGAAGTTTCTACTTTGACCAATTGTGGGCAGGAAAATGACTCTAAACACACTTATTTTAGTTCCAAAAGTTATAATTCATATGCAATAGTCATGCACAGTCAAAAGATTAAACATTAAAAAATCACCATTACTGACCATCTGGAGAAAGTTCGACAGGTCCGGTGTCATTGTTTTTCATCAGAAAATTGATTTTTTTGGACTGTACAAAAAATTATTCAAAATGTCAATTGGATCGTGCCTCGTGTTGAATAACCAATTTTTAAAGCCTCACAGTGAACAAAATTGCCCTTTTTACAGACTATTCCTCCTACTCAAAAGATTCTATTTCGGCCAATTTTGGGCAGGAAAATGACTCTAACCACACCTATTTTAGTTCCAAAAGTTATAATTCATATGCAATAGTCATGCACAGTCAAAAGATTAAAGAATAAAAAATCACCATTACTGACCATCTGGAGAAAGTTCGACAGGTCCAGGGGCATCGTTTTTTGTCAGAAAATTTATTTTTTGGACAGCACAAAAAATGATTCAAAATGTCAATTAGATCATGCCTCATGTTGAATAACCACTTTTTAAAGCCTCACAGTGACCAAAATTGCCATTTTTACAGAATTTTCCTCATACTCACAAGCTTCTATTTTGACCGATTTCGGGCAGGAAAATGACTATAAACACACTTGTTTTAGTTCCAAAAGTGATAATTCATATGCAATAGTTATTTACAGTCAAAGATTAAACATTGAAGTTGGATCGAGCCTCATGTTGAAAAACCACTTTTTAAATCCTCACAGTGACCAAAATTGCCATTTTTACACACTTTTCCTCCTACTCAGTAGTTTCTATTTTGACCAATTTTGGGCAGGAAAATGACTGTAAACACACTTATTTAATTCCAAAAGTTATAATTCACATGAAATAGTCATGTACAGTCAAAAGATTAAACATTACAAAGTCACCATTACTGACCATCTGGAGAAAGTTCGACAGGTCCTGGGGCATCGTTTTTCATCAGAAAATTGATTTTTTGGACTGTACAAAAAATGATTCAAAATGTCAACTGGATCATGCCTCATGTTGAATAACCACTTTTTAAAGCCTCACAGCGACCAAAATTGCCATTTTTACAGAATTTTCCTCATACTCAGAAGCTTCTATTTTGACCGATTTCGGGCAGGAAAATGACTCTAAACACACTTGTTTTAGTTCCAAAAGTGATAATTCATATGCAATAGTTATTTACAGTCAAAGATTAAACATTGAAGTTGGATCGAGCCTCATGTTGTAAAACCCCTTTTTAAAGCCTCACAGTGACCAAAATTGCCATTTTTACAGACCTTTCCTCCTACTCAGAAGTATCTATTTTGACCAATTTTGGGCAGGAAAATGACTGTAAATACACTTATTTTAGTTCCAAAAGTTATAATTCACATGCAATAGTCATTTACTGTCAAAAGATTAAAAATTAAAAAATTACCATTACTGACCATATGGAGAAAGTTCAACAGGACCAGGGTCATCATTTTTCATCAGAAAATTGATCTTGTTGGACTCTACAAAAATATGATTCAAAATGTCAATTGAATCGTGCCTCATGTTGAATAAACACTTTTTAAAGCCTCACAGTGACCAAAATTGCCATTTTTACACGCTTTTCCTCCTACTCAGAAGTTTCTATTTTGACCAATTTTGGGCAGGAAAATAACTGTAAACACACTTATTTTAGTTCCAAAAGTTATAATTCACTTACAATAGTCATTTACAGTCAAAAGATTAAACATTAAAAAATCAACATTACTGACCATATGGAGAAAGTTTGACAGGTCCAGGGTCATCGTTGTTCATCAGAAAATTGATTTTTTGCACTGTACAAAAAATTATTCAAAATGTCAATTGTATCGTGCCTCATGTTGAATAACCACTTTTTAAAGCCTCACAGTGACAAAAATTGCCATTTTTACACACTTTTCCTACTACTCAAAAGATTCTATTTCGACCAATTTTGGGCAGGAAAATGACTCTAACCACACCTATTTTAGTTCCAAAAGTTATAATTAATATGCAATAGTCATGCACAGTCAAAAGATTAAAGAATAAAAAATCACCATTACTGACCATCTGGAGAAAGTTCGACAGGTCCGGGTTTTTTGTCAGAAAATTTATTTTTGGACAGCACAAAAAATGATTCAAAATGTCAATTAGATCATGCCTCATGTTGAATACCCACTTTTTAAAGCCTCACAGTGACCAAAATTGCCATTTTTACAGAATTTTCCTCATACTCACAAGCTTCTATTGTGACCGATTTCAGGCAGGAAAATGACTCTAAACACACTTGTTTTAGTTCCAAAAGTGATAATTCATATGCAATAGTTATTTACAGTCAAAGATTAAACATTGAATTGGATCGAGCCTCATGTTGTAAAACCCCTTTTTAAAGCCTCACAGTGACCAAAATTGCCATTTTTACAGACCTTTCCTCCTACTCAGAAGTATCTATTTTGACCAATTTTGGGCAGGAAAATTACTGTAAACACACTTATTTTAGTTCCAAAAGTTATAATTCACATGCAATAGTCATTTACAGTCAAAAGATTAAACATTAATAAATTACCCTTACTGACCATCTGGAGAAAGTTCGACAGGTCCTGGGTCATCGTGTTTCATCAGAAAATTGATTTTTTGTACTGTACAAAAAATTATTCAAAATGTCAATTGGATCGTGCCTCATGTTTAATAACCACTTTTTAAAGCCTCACAGTGACCAAAATTGACATTTTTACAGAATTTTCCTCATACTCACAAGCTTCTATTTTGACCGATTTCGGGCAGGAAAATGACTCTAAACACACCTATTTTAGTTCCAAAAGTGATAATTCATATGCAATAGTTATTTACAGTCAAAGATTAAACATTGAAGTTGGATCGAGCCTCATGTTGAAAAATCACTTTTTAAGGCCTCACAGTTACCAAAATTGCCATTTTTACAGACCTTTCCTCCTACTCAGAAGCTTCTATTTTGTCTTTTTTCGGGCAGGAAAATGACTCTAAACACACCCATTTTATTTCCAAAAGTGATAATTCATATGCAATAGTTATTTACTGTCAAAAGATTAAACATTAAAAAATCACCACTACTGACCATCTGGAGAAAGTTCGACAGGTCCAGGGTTATCGTTTTTCATCA
Organism: Calotriton arnoldi; assembly: GCA_963921515.1. Taxonomy (NCBI): domain Eukaryota; kingdom Metazoa; phylum Chordata; class Amphibia; order Caudata; family Salamandridae; genus Calotriton; species Calotriton arnoldi. The sequence goes on from CAWUFW010019865.1 coordinate 141,964, forward strand.
GAAAATTGATTTTTGCACTGTACAAAAAATGATTCAAAATGTCAATTAGATCATGCCTCATGTTGAATAACCACTTTTTAAAGCCTCACAGTGACCAAAATTGCCATTTTTACAGAATTTTCCTCATACTCACAAGCTTCTATTTTGACCGATTTCGGGCAGGAAAATGACTCTAAACACACTTGTTTTAGTTCCATAAGTGATAATTCATATGCAATAGTTATTTACAGTCAAAGATTAAACATTGAAGTTGGATCAAGCCTCATGTTGTAAAACCCCTTTTTAAAGCCTCACAGTGACCAAAATTGCCATTTTTACAGACCTTTCCTCCTACTCAGAAGTATCTATTTTGACCAATTTTGGGCAGGAAAATGACTGTAAACACACTTATTTTAGTTCCAAAAGTTATAATTCACATGCAATAGTCATTTACAGTCAAAAGATTAAAAATTAAAAATTACCATTACTGACCATATGGAGAAAGTTCGACAGGACCAGGGTCATCGTTTTTCATCAGAAAATTGATCTTGTTGGACTCTACAAAAATATGATTCAAAATGTCAATTGGATCGTGCCTCATGTTGAATAAACACTTTTTAAAGCCTCACAGTGACCAAAATTGCCATTTTTACACACTTTTCCTCCTACTCAGACGTTTCTATTTTGACCAATTTTGGGCAGGAAAATAACTGTAAACACACTTATTTTAGTTCCAAAAGTTATAATTCACTTACAATAGTCATTTACAGTCAAAAGATTAAACATTAAAAAATCAACATTACTGACCATATGGAGAAAGTTCGACAGGTCCAGGGTCATCGTTGTTCATCAGAAAATTGATTTTTGCACTGTACAAAAAATTATTCAAAATGTCAATTGGATCGTGCCTCATGTTGAATAACCACTTTTTAAAGCCTCACAGTGACAAAAAATTGCCATTTTTAAACACTTTTCCTACTACTCAGAAGTTTCTACTTTGACCAATTGTGGGCAGGAAAATGACTCTAAACACACTTATTTTAGTTCCAAAAGTTATAATTCATATGCAATAGTCATGCACAGTCAAAAGATTAAACATTAAAAAATCACCATTACTGACCATCTGGAGAAAGTTCGACAGGTCCGGTGTCATTGTTTTTCATCAGAAAATTGATTTTTTTGGACTGTACAAAAAATTATTCAAAATGTCAATTGGATCGTGCCTCGTGTTGAATAACCAATTTTTAAAGCCTCACAGTGAACAAAATTGCCCTTTTTACAGACTATTCCTCCTACTCAAAAGATTCTATTTCGGCCAATTTTGGGCAGGAAAATGACTCTAACCACACCTATTTTAGTTCCAAAAGTTATAATTCATATGCAATAGTCATGCACAGTCAAAAGATTAAAGAATAAAAAATCACCATTACTGACCATCTGGAGAAAGTTCGACAGGTCCGGGGGCATCGTTTTTCGTCAGAAAATTTATTTTTTGGACAGCACAAAAAATGATTCAAAATGTCAATTAGATCATGCCTCATGTTGAATAACCACTTTTTAAAGCCTCACAGTGACCAAAATTGCCATTTTTACAGAATTTTCCTCATACTCACAAGCTTCTATTTTGACCGATTTCGGGCAGGAAAATGACTATAAACACACTTGTTTTAGTTCCAAAAGTGATAATTCATATGCAATAGTTATTTACAGTCAAAGATTAAACATTGAAGTTGGATCGAGCCTCATGTTGAAAAACCACTTTTTAAATCCTCACAGTGACCAAAATTGCCATTTTTACACACTTTTCCTCCTACTCAGTAGTTTCTATTTTGACCAATTTTGGGCAGGAAAATGACTGTAAACACACTTATTTAATTCCAAAAGTTATAATTCACATGAAATAGTCATGTACAGTCAAAAGATTAAACATTACAAAGTCACCATTACTGACCATCTGGAGAAAGTTCGACAGGTCCTGGGGCATCGTTTTTCATCAGAAAATTGATTTTTTGGACTGTACAAAAAATGATTCAAAATGTCAACTGGATCATGCCTCATGTTGAATAACCACTTTTTAAAGCCTCACAGCGACCAAAATTGCCATTTTTACAGAATTTTCCTCATACTCAGAAGCTTCTATTTTGACCGATTTCGGGCAGGAAAATGACTCTAAACACACTTGTTTTAGTTCCAAAAGTGATAATTCATATGCAATAGTTATTTACAGTCAAAGATTAAACATTGAAGTTGGATCGAGCCTCATGTTGTAAAACCCCTTTTTAAAGCCTCACAGTGACCAAAATTGCCATTTTACAGACCTTTCCTCCTACTCAGAAGTATCTATTTTGACCAATTTTGGGCAGGAAAATGACTGTAAACACACTTATTTTAGTTCCAAAAGTTATAATTCACATGCAATAGTCATTTACTGTCAAAAGATTAAAAATTAAAAAATTACCATTACTGACCATATGGAGAAAGTTCAACAGGACCAGGGTCATCATTTTTCATCAGAAAATTGATCTTGTTGGACTCTACAAAAATATGATTCAAAATGTCAATTGAATCGTGCCTCATGTTGAATAAACACTTTTTAAAGCCTCACAGTGACCAAAATTGCCATTTTTACACGCTTTTCCTCCTACTCAGAAGTTTCTATTTTGACCAATTTTGGGCAGGAAAATAACTGTAAACACACTTATTTTAGTTCCAAAAGTTATAATTCACTTACAATAGTCATTTACAGTCAAAAGATTAAACATTAAAAAATCAACATTACTGACCATATGGAGAAAGTTTGACAGGTCCAGGGTCATCGTTGTTCATCAGAAAATTGATTTTTGCACTGTACAAAAAATTATTCAAAATGTCAATTGTATCGTGCCTCATGTTGAATAACCACTTTTAAAGCCTCACAGTGACAAAAATTGCCATTTTTACACACTTTTCCTACTACTCAAAAGATTCTATTTCGGCCAATTTTGGGCAGGAAAATGACTCTAACCACACCTATTTTAGTTCCAAAAGTTATAATTCATATGCAATAGTCATGCACAGTCAAAAGATTAAAGAATAAAAAATCACCATTACTGACCATCTGGAGAAAGTTCGACAGGTCCAGGGGCATCGTTTTTGTCAGAAAATTTATTTTTTGGACAGCACAAAAAATGATTTAAAATGTCAATTAGATCATGCCTCATGTTGAATAACCACTTTTTAAAGCCTCACAGTGACCAAAATTGCCATTTTTACAGAATTTTCCTCATACTCACAAGCTTCTATTTTGACCGATTTCGGGCAGGAAAATGACTATAAACACACTTGTTTTAGTTCCAAAAGTGATAATTCATATGCAATAGTTATTTACAGTCAAAGATTAAACATTGAAGTTGGATCAAGCCTCATGTTGAAAAACCACTTTTTAAATCCTCACAGTGACCAAAATTGCCATTTTTACACACTTTTCCTCCTACTCAGTAGTTTCTATTTTGACCAATTTTGGGCAGGAAAATGACTGTAAACACACTTATTTAATTCCAAAAGTTATAATTCACATGAAATAGTCATGTACAGTCAAAAGATTAAACATTACAAAATCACCATTACTGACCATCTGGAGAAAGTTCGACAGGTCCGGGGTCATCGTTTTTCATCAGAAAATTGAGTTTTTGGATTCTACAAAAAATGATTCAAAATGTCAATTGGATCGTGCCTCATGTTTAATAACCACTTTTTAAAGCCTCACAGTGACCTAAATTACAATTTTTACACGCTTTTCCTCCTACTCAGAAGTTTTTATTTTGACTAATTTTGGGCAGGAAAATGAATCTAAACACACTTATTTTAGTTCCAAAAGTTATAATTCACATGCAAAATTCATTCACAGTCAAAAGATTAAACATTAATAAATTACCCTTACTGACCATCTGGAGAAAGTTCGACAGGTCCTGGGTCATCGTGTTTCATCAGAAAATTGATTTTTGTACTGTACAAAAAATTATTCAAAATGTCAATTGGATCGTGCCTCATGTTTAATAACCACTTTTTAAAGCCTCACAGTGACCAAAATTGACATTTTTACAGAATTTTCCTCATACTCACAAGCTTCTATTTTGACCGATTTCGGGCAGGAAAATGACTCTAAACACACCTATTTTAGTTCCAAAAGTGATAATTCATATGCAATAGTTATTTACAGTCAAAGATTAAACATTGAAGTTGGATCGAGCCTCATGTTGAAAAATCACTTTTTAAGGCCTCACAGTGACCAAAATTGCCATTTTTACAGACCTTTCCTCCTACTCAGAAGCTTCTATTTTGTCTTATTTCGGGCAGGAAAATGACTCTAAACACACCCATTTTATTTCCAAAAGTGATAATTCATATGCAATAGTTATTTACTGTCAAAAGATTAAACATTAAAAAATCACCACTACTGACCATCTGGAGAAAGTTCGACAGGTCCAGGGTTATCGTTTTTCATCAGAAAATTGATTTTTTGCACTGTACAAAAAATGATTCAAAATGTCAATTAGATCATGCCTCATGTTGAATAACCACTTTTTAAAGCCTCACAGTGACCAAAATTGCCATTTTTACAGAATTTTCCTCATACTCACAAGCTTCTATTTTGACCGATTTCGGGCAGGAAAATGACTCTAAACACACTTGTTTTAGTTCCAAAAGTGATAATTCATATGCAATAGTTATTTACAGTCAAAGATTAAACATTGAAGTTGGATCAAGCCTCATGTTGTAAAACCCCTTTTAAAGCCTCACAGTGACCAAAATTGCCATTTTTACAGACCTTTCCTCCTACTCAGAAGTATCTATTTTGACCAATTTTGGGCAGGAAAATGACTGTAAACACACTTATTTTAGTTCCAAAAGTTATAATTCACATGCAATAGTCATTTACAGTCAAAAGATTAAAAATTAAAAAATTACCATTACTGACCATATGGAGAAAGTTCGACAGGACCAGGGTCATCGTTTTTCATCAGAAAATTGATCTTGTTGGACTCTACAAAAATATGATTCAAAATGTCAATTGGATCGTGCCTCATGTTGAATAAACACTTTTTAAAGCCTCACAGTGACCAAAATTGCCATTTTTACACACTTTTCCTCCTACTCAGACGTTTCTATTTTGACCAATTTTGGGCAGGAAAATAACTGTAAACACACTTATTTTAGTTCCAAAAGTTATAATTCACTTACAATAGTCATTTACAGTCAAAAGATTAAACATTAAAAAATCAACATTACTGACCATATGGAGAAAGTTCGACAGGTCCAGGGTCATCGTTGTTCATCAGAAAATTGATTTTTGCACTGTACAAAAAATTATTCAAAATGTCAATTGGATCGTGCCTCATGTTGAATAACCACTTTTTAAAGCCTCACAGTGACAAAAAATTGCCATTTTTACACACTTTTCCTACTACTCAGAAGTTTCTACTTTGACCAATTGTGGGCAGGAAAATGACTCTAAACACACTTATTTTAGTTCCAAAAGTTAAAATTCATATGCAATAGTCATGCACAGTCAAAAGATTAAACATTAAAAAATCACCATTACTGACCATCTGGAGAAAGTTCGACAGGTCCGGTGTCATTGTTTTTCATCAGAAAATTGATTTTTGGACTGTACAAAAAATTATTCAAAATATCAATTGGATCGTGCCTCGTGTTGAATAACCAATTTTTAAAGCCTCACAGTGAACAAAATTGCCCTTTTTACAGACTATTCCTCCTACTCAAAAGATTCTATTTCGGCAAATTTGGGCAGGAAAATGACTCTAACCACACCTATTTTAGTTCCAAAAGTTATAATTCATATGCAATAGTCATGCACAGTCAAAAGATTAAAGAATAAAAAATCACCATTACTGACCATCTGGAGAAAGTTCGACAGGTCCGGGGGCATCGTTTTTGTCAGAAAATGTATTTTTTGGACAGCACAAAAAATGATTCAAAATGTCAATTAGATCATGCCTCATGTTGAATAACCACTTTTTAAAGCCTCACAGTGACCAAAATTGCCATTTTTACAGAATTTTCCTCATACTCACAAGCTTCTATTTTGACCGATTTTGGGCAGGAAAATGACTATAAACACACTTGTTTTAGTTCCAAAAGTGATAATTCATATGCAATAGTTATTTACAGTCAAAGATTAAACATTGAAGTTGGATCGAGCCTCATGTTGAAAAACCACTTTTTAAATCCTCACAGTGACCAAAATTGCCATTTTTACACACTTTTCCTCCTACTCAGTAGTTTCTATTTTGACCAATTTTGGGCTGGAAAATGACTGTCAACACACTTATTTAATTCCAAAAGTTATAATTCACATGCAATAGTCATTTACAGTCAAAAGATTAAAAGTTAAAAAATTACCATTACTGACCATATGGAGAAAGTTCGACAGGACCAGGGTCATCGTTTTTCATCAGAAAATAGATCTTGTTGGACTCTACAAAAATATGATTCAAAATGTCAATTGGATCGTGCCTCATGTTGAATAAACACTTTTTAAAGCCTCACAGTGACCAAAATTGCCATTTTTACACGCTTTTCCTCCTACTCAGAAGTTTCTATTTTGACCAATTTTGGGCAGGAAAATAACTGTAAACACACTTATTTTAGTTCCAAAAGTTATAATTCACTTACAATAGTCATATGCAGTCAAAAGATTAAACATTAAAAAATCAACATTACTGACCATATGGAGAAAGTTCGACAGGTCCAGGGTCATCGTTGTTCATCAGAAAATTGATTTTTGCACTGTACAAAAAATTATTCAAAATGTCAATTGGATCGTGCCTCATGTTGAATAACCACTTTTTAAAGCCTCACAGTGACAAAAATTGCCATTTTTACACACTTTTCCTACTACTCAGAAGTATCTACTTTGACCAATTGTGGGCAGGAAAATGACTCTAAACACACTTATTTTAGTTCCAAAAGTTATAATTCATATGCAATAGTCATGCACAGTCAAAAGATTAAACATTAAAAAATCACCATTACTGACCATCTGGAGAAAGATCGACAGGTCCGGTGTCATTGTTTTTCATCAGAAAATTGATTTTTTGGACTGTACAAAAAATTATTCAAAATGTCAATTGGATCGTGCCTCGTGTTGAATAACCAATTTTTAAAGCCTCACAGCGAACAAAATTGCCCTTTTTACAGACTATTCCTCCTACTCAAAAGATTCTATTTCGGCCAATTTTGGGCAGGAAAATGACTCTAACCACACCTATTTTAGTTCCAAAAGTTATAATTCATATGCAATAGTCATGCACAGTCAAAAGATTAAAGAATAAAAAATCACCATTACTGACCATCTGGAGAAAGTTCGACAGGACCGGGGTCATCGTTTTTCATCAGAAAATTAATTTTTGGGACTGTACAAAAAATTATTCAAATGTCATTTGGATCATGCCTCATGTTGAATAATCACTTTTTAAAGCCTCACAGTGACCAAAATTGCCATTTTTACAGAATTTTCCTCCTACTCACAAGCTTCGATTTTGTCCGATATCGGGCAGGAAAATGACTCTAAACATACCTATTTTAGTTCCAAAAGTGATAATTCATATGCAACAGTTATTTACAGTCAAAGATTAAACATCAAAGTTGGATCGAACCTCATATTGAAAAACCACTTTTTAAAGCCTCACAGTGACCAAAATTGCCATTTTTACAGACTTTTCCTCCTACTCAGAAGCTTCTGTTTTGTCTTATTTCGGGCAGGAAAATGACTCTAAACATACCTATTTTAGTTCCAGAAGTGGTCATTTATATGCAATAGTTATTTACAGTCAAAAGATTAAACATTAAAAAATCACCATTACTGACTATCTGGAGAAAGTTCGACAGCTCCGCGGTCATCGTGTTTCATCAGAAAATAGATTTTTTGTACTGTACAAAAAATGATTCACAATGTCAATTGGATCGTGCCTCATGTTTAATAACCACTTTTTAAAGCCTCACAGTGATCTAAATTGCCATTTTTACACGCTTTTCCTCCTACTCAGAAGTTTCTATTTTGACGAATTTTGGGCCGGAAAATTACTCTAAACACTCTTATTTTAGTTCCAAAAGTTATAATTCACATGCAATAGTCATTTACAGTCAAAAGAATAAACATTAAAAAATCACCATTACTGCCCATCTGCAGAAAGTTCGACAGCTCCGCGGTCATCAATTTTCATCAGAAAAATGTTTTTTGGACTCTACAAAAAATGATTCAAAATGTCAATTGGATCGTACCTCATGTTGAATAACCACTGTTTAAAGCCTCACAGTGACCAAAAGTGTCATTTTCACAGACTATCCCTCCTACTCAGAAGCTTTTATTTTTACCTATTTCGGGCAGGAAAATGACTCTAAACACACTTTTTTAGTTCCAAAATTGATAATTCATATGCAATAGTTATTTACAGTCAAGAGATTAAACATTAAAAAATCATCATTACTGACTATCTGGAGAAAGTTCGACAGGTCCAGGGTCATCGTTGTTCATCAGAAAATTTATTTTTTGCACTGTACAGAAAATGATTCAAAATGTCAATTGGATCGTGCCTCATGATGAATAACCACTTTTTAAAGCCTCATAGTGACCAAAATTGCCATTTTTACAGACTTTTCCTCCTACTCAGAAGCTCCTATTTTGACCGAATTCGGCAGGAAAATGACTCTAAACACACTTATTTTAGTTCCAAAAATGATAATTCACATGCAATAGTTATTTACAGTCAAAAGATTAAACATTAAAAAATCACCATTACTGACCATCTGGAGAAAGTTCGACAGGTCCGGGGTCATCGTTTTTCATCATAAATTGATTTTTGGACTCTACAATAAATGATTCAAAATGTCAATTGGATCGTGCCTCATGTTGATAACCACTTTTTAAAGCCTGACAGTGACCAAAATTGCCATTTTTACAGACTATTCCTCCTACTCAGAAGCTTCTATTTTGTCTTTTTTCGGGCAGGAAAATGACTCTAAACACACCTATTTTAGTTCCAAAAGTGATAATTCATATGCAATAGTTATTTACAGTCAACAGTTTAAACATTAAAAAATCACCATTACTGACCATCTGGAGAAAGTTCGACAGGTCCGGGGCCATCGTTTTTCATCAGAAAATTGAGTTTTTGGACTCTACAAAAAATGATTCAAAATGTCAATTGGATCGTGCCTCATGTTTAATAACCTATTTTTAAAGCCTCACAGTGACCTAAATTGCCATTTTTGCACGCTTTTCCTCCTACTCAGAAGTTTTTATTTTGACCAATTTTGGGCAGGAAAATGACTCTAAACACACTTATTTTAGTTCCAAAAGTTATAATTCACATGCAATAGTCATTCACAGTCTAAAGATTAAACATTAATAAATCACCCTTACTGACCATCTGGAGAAAGTTCGACAGGTCCGTGGTCATCAATTTTCATCAGAAAAATGATTTTTGGACTCTACAAAAAATGATTCAAAATGTCAATTGGATCGTACCTCATGTTGAATAACCACTGTTTAAAGCCTCACAGTGACCAAAAGTGTCATTTTCACAGACTATCCCTCCTACTCAGAAGCTTCTATTTTGACCTATTTCGGGCAGGAAAATGACTCTAAACACACTTTTTTAGTTCCAAAATTGATAATTCATATGCAATAGTTATTTACAGTCAAGAGATTAAACATTAAAAAATCACCATTACTGAACATCTGAAGAAAGTTCGACAGACCCGCAATCATCGTTTTTCATCAGAAAATTGATTTTTGGACTCTACAAAAAATTATTCAAAATGTCAATTGGATCGTGCCTCATGTTGAATAACCACGTTTTAAACCCTCACAGTGACCAAAATTGCCATTTTTACAGGCTTTTCCTCCTACTCAGAAGTTTCTATTTTGACCAATTTTGGGCAGGAAAATGACTCTAAACACACTATTTTAGTTCCAAAAGTTATAATTCACATGCAATAGTCATTTACAGTCAAGAGATTAAACATTAAAAATATCACCATTACTGACCGTCTGGAGAATGTTCGACAGGTCATCGTTTTTCATCATAAATTGATTTTTGGACTCTACAATAAATGATTCAAAATGTCAATTGGATCGTGCCTCATGTTGAATAACCACTTTTTAAAGCCTCACAGTGACCAAAATTGTCATTTTTACAGACTTTTCCTACTACTCAGAAGCTTCTATTTTGACTGATTTGGGGCAGGAAAATGACTCTAAACACACTTATTTTAGTTCCAAAAGTGATAATTCACATGCAATAGTTATTTACAGTCAAAAGATTAAACATTAAAAAATCACCATTACTGACCATCTGGAGAGAGTTCGACAGGTCCGGGGTCATCGTTTTTCATCAGAAAATCAATTTTTTTGGACTGTCCTGGCGCACCCCTCTTTTGCCCGCCCAGGAATCAGTCAGACTGCCGTCTTCATTAAAACGGACTGCCGCCGTGGTGTTATCATGAGCAGTCACCAGAAAGCTTATCAGATCGGCGTCTAGCCCCATTTCTTGAAGGACCAGCCATAACTTGGACCTATTAACTAGATCAAAGGCCGAGGAGAGGTCCATAAAGATTAATAAACTCACCATTACTGACCATTTCTGACCATCTGGAGAAAGTTCGACAGGTCTGGGGTCATCGTTTTTCATCCGGAAATTGATTCTTTGGACTGTACAAAAAAGTATTCAAAATGTCAATTGGATCGTGCCCCGTGTTGAATAACCAATTTTTAAAGCCTCACAGTGACCAATATTGCCATTTTTACAAACTATTCCTCCTACTCAAAAGCTTCTATTTTGACCTATTTCGGGCAGGAAAATTACTCTAAACACTCTTATTTTAGTTCCAAAAGTTATAATTCACATGCAATAGTCATTTACAGTCAAAAGAATAAACATTAAAAAATCACCATTTCTGAACATCTGGTGAAAGTTTGACAGGTCCTGGGTCATCGTTTTTCATCAGAAAATAGATTTTTGGACTGTACAGAAAATGATTCAAAATGTCAATTGGATCGTGCCTCATGATGAATAACCACTTTTTAAAGCCTCATAGTGACCAAAATTGCCATTTTTACAGACTTTTCCTCCTACTCAGAAGCTTCTATTTTGACCGATTTCGGCAGGAAAATGACTCTAAACACACTTATTTTAGTTCCAAAAATGATAATTCACATGCAATAGTTATTTACAGTCAAAAGATTAAACATTAAAAAATCACCATTACTGACCATCTGGAGAAAGTTCGACAGGTCCGGGGTCATCGTTTTTGATCAGAAAACGGATTTTTTTGGACTCTACAAAAAATGATTCAAAATGCCAATTGGATCGTGCCTCATGTTGAATAACCACTTTTTAAAGCCTGACAGTGACCAAAATTGCCATTTTTACAGACTATTCCTCCTACTCAGAAGCTTCAATTTTGACCGAATTTAGGCAGCAAACTGACTCTAAACACACTTATTTTAGTTCCAAAAGTTATAATTCATATGCAATTGTTATTTACAGTTAAAAGATTAAATATTAAAAAATCACAATTACTGACCTTCTGGAGAAAGTTCGACAGGACAGGGGTCATCGTTTTTCATCAGAAAATTGATTCTTTGGACTGTACAAAAAAGTATTCAAAATGTCAATTGGATCGTGCCCCGTGTTGAATAACCAATTTTTAAAGCCTCACAGTGACCAAAATTGCCATTTTTACAAACTATTCCTCCTACTCAAAAGCTTCTATTTTGACCTATTTCGGGCAGGAAAATTACTCTAAACACTCTTATTTTAGTTCCAAAAGTTATAATTCACATGCAATAGTCATTTACAGTCAAAAGAATAAACATTAAAAAATCACCATTTCTGACCATCTGGAGAAAGTTTGACAGGTCCGGGGTCATCGTTTTTCATCAGAAAATAGATTTTTGGACTGTACAAAAAAGTATTCAAAATGTCAATTGGATCGTGCCCCGTGTTGAATAACCAATTTTTAAAGCCTCACAGTGAACAAAATTGCCATTTTTACAAACTATTCCTCCTACTCAATTCAATTCAATTCATAATCTTTATTCGGATAGGCAGTATATCCATAAAAGTACAACCATAAAAAAACTGTTAAAATTATCAGACACAATTTCACATCTTAGAATATGATGAATAAAATGCATTATTTACAACATAACCAATCACAGTTAAGAATTCAAGGGTCTGACATGGACTGACGTGCCCGGATCGCAGCTCTCAGAAAAGTACTTAAGCGGAATACAAGCTCCTCATCGATCATACCAAGCATGCTTGTATAAGCCAGATCCAGGCTAACAGGTTTCCTTTTTTTAAAATAGGGATAGAGTGTCCCCTTGCTATATTTCATATAATATTTACAAAAGAATAAAAAGTGCAGGGTTGTCTGTCCGCTAATTCCGTCACATGGGCAGGGTACCAAATCAATTTTGGGATGATAACCAAGGGGAAAACATAATACAAACTTGAGTGTCCCTGCTCTGAGACGGAATAACAGACTTCTTTCCCAGTGACTCATAGGTAAGGTGAGGTAGTTTGGTAGGGGATAACAATATTGGACTAGTGACATATAACTAGAGACAAGGGTTTTCTGTGATTCCTGAGCTATGCGCTCGGTACTGTAAAATAGGTAAAGTGCATTCCTAAGATCTATTTTCCGTAGTGTTTCAGCTTTACAAGGGTTAATAAAATTACAACCCTGATTAATACTGCATAAGCTCTGATAAACTCCGGATAGCCAGGGGATATCCATCCCTTTCTCACACTTCAAACAGTCCATGATGATATCTCTAGTCAGAATAGCTTCCTCATTCTTCCAGACAGACAGCCAAAAGAGAGCCGGGCGAGCACGTATAAAATCAGTGACATAATTTAAATTTAATTCTTTATGGCAAACATAATGAGATGTCGAGATTGGGGCGCCCAACAGTTTCCTGCAGAATCTGTTTTCTTCCCGCTGAATGCAGGAACTGTTTGTGGTGCCCCAGATCTCCGCTCCATAAGTAGCTACTGGGACGCATTGCAATTTAAAAAATTTTAAGATAGCTAAAATAACGCCAGTGTTCTTAGGACGGGGAAAGCTAAAAATGGAATTGATGGTCTTTGAGAACTTGCTCCTGGACTGAGAAAGATGCTCAGTCCAGGAGCCGTTCGCAGCAAAGACCACACCAAGGTAGGGGAATTTACCAGTGCATATTAATTTTTGGCTGCCAACGGAGATAGAGGTAAGGGAGCGTTTTTGTGGGCCACAAGACATTAAAAATTATTTTTTAAATTAGCTCTTAAATCCAGACTGTCCATATGTTTAACAAACGACTGTACTAAAATGCGCAATGAGTTTGGGGTGCGACCTATAAGCACCGCATCGTCAGCATAAAGTAACACCGGCAAAGGTTTGCCGTTAATCATAGGCACATCTTTGGTTGCACCTATCAATGATTTGTTCAGGCCGTTAATATAAATAATAAAAAGAAGGGGGCCAGAACACATCCCTGCCTGACCCCCTTCCTACCTTGATAGGCCCTGAGACCTCACCACCTCTACCAATTCTCACTTGTGCCTGAAGGTCCTTATGAAGATAAGCCAGGAAATGAACCAGGGGAGCGTCTAAACCATGGCCCAACAGGATAGCCCACAGCTTTGACCTGTTGACAAAATCAAAAGCTGAGGACAAATCCATGAAGGCCAGGTAGACAGGAGTTTTACGAGCAATGGTATATTTCCCAATCACAAGGCTGAGGTTCAGACATTGCTCGATGGTACCAACCTTCCTACGAAAGCCTAACTGACAGCGCTCTAAAATACCATATTCCTCTGACCATTCCAGGATCTTGTTATATAGGACTCTGCCCAGTATTTTAACAGTGTTATCAATCAACGATATTGGTCTGTAATTAATGGGCTGTGACCTATCCCCCTTTTGAATATTGGAACTATAATACTTTTTGCCCAAGTATCAGGGAGCGGGCCCAACATACAATGATTAAAAACATTCAGGAGAAGGGGAGCCCAGAAGTCCGGGATCCATTTGATAATATCAATCGGTAACCCATCCGGGCCAGGGGCTTTATTCCCGATAGACTGATGGATAGCCTCTTCTATTTCAGGGAGTGTGATTTGAAGAGTGTTGGGGAGACTATACTCCAGCTGTTCAATCTCTCCCTGCGGGGTGGCATAAATATTTGAAAAATGATCTTCCCAGGACTGGCTCGAGATTGTGCAGCTAATTGGTGTTAATAGCTGTCCCATGGATCTAAGATCCCTTACAGCAGTCCAAAATAAATTACCCCTTTTTTCCGTAGCAGCCTGCGATAAGGCTTCCCAACGATCCCTTACGAGTGCCTCTTTCCGGTTAGTAATAGCTAGTTTATACATCTGTCTAGCCTGTATTACATCATGGGAATACCTGGGGTCAGCTGACAAAGCCATACGCAGGTTCCTATTGGCAGCAGAGCATACAGAATCAAACCATCTAGGGCCCGGTTTCTTCAAGGAAACGGGCTTTAACAGGAGAGTTTTAACTGCCTGACAGAGTTTAGAAAAACCACCAACTACCTCCTGATGGGGAGCTTCAGATGACAAGCAGGAGGTGATATAGGGTAAGTTGTCCTTCACAAGTAATTTAAACAGATCCCCATTATCAATACCCCTCCATGACAGTGTTAGGTTGTCGGTAGATGGAGTTAAATCTTTAGCCCCGCATTCAATTGGGAACATGTGTCGGGGTGCCAATCTGAAAGCGGTTCTAATGGGGTTGTGATCCCCCTGAATAGTGGCAACAACCTCTGCAGTAATTAAATAATCCGTCAGTAGAGGAGAGATGAAAACAAAGTCTATTACGGACGAATGTCCCCTGCCTCTGAAGGTCGGGTGATGGTTATTGGTGGCATGAGATGTACCCAACTGCTCCATGACATTAACTAAATTGAGCGAGCTCAATAGAGCTGTCAATTCCGCTCCCCTGCGAAAAGAAGGGCCCGTAGTGTGTGGTTCCGTGACACAATGCCTGTCATAAAATTTTGCATTAAAATCCCCAGCCAGAATAATCCCAATAGTATTCCAACCGGATGCCTGGTAATCTAGATTGGAAATAAAATCAAAAAGCTCAATAAAACTCTTGTTGGGGACTGATGCAAAATCATTATTATAAAAGTTAACCAAATAAAGAGAGACTCTTCTCTTAAAAAGTATTACTTGGAAGTTAGGGCTGTTTGTTGGGAGTATCTTATAGCTACCACCAGTCGCTACATTAAGACCAATAAGAAGGCCCCCAGATGGTCGACCTTTATTGTGGCTGGATGCCGGGACACAAGTGCAATGAAACCCTTCAATGTGTGAATCGTGTGTGGCCCAGGTCTCTTGGAACATGACAATATCTTGGTCTTTGACCAGGCGCAACCAATCCTGGTCGTCGAGCTTAGAGTGCAGTCCTGCTACATTCCAGCTGAGGATGTTCAAATCAGCTCCATTATTAATACTAGTGGGCGGACTTTCGCCGTTATCAGTAATGGTTATAACTGTACTGGCAAGGGGCTGTTCCAAAAGGGACTGCTGGGAAAGCTGAGCGTCCCTGGTTGATAATTGTCAGTCCTGTGTATCTAGGTTAGATAACGAGTTAAACCTATTTGTTATCAGAGGCAAAACAGGGAGTCCCTTTGAGGATTGTTGAGTGGCTTGTAAAAATAACTCAGGGGAGTGCACTAATATGGGTGTTTTGAGTGGTTGGTTGTTCAAAATTATTCAGTAAATGGCGAACAAGCTTAGGTCTGCGAAAATTAAGAACAATGCAGTCGCCATCTATATTTTTAAGAGAATGGCCAACCCACCCGACTCTTCTAGCCATGATGATATCATTCATTTTGGATGGGTGGAACCCCTTATGCTTACAAAGCCAATCTACGGCCTTATTACGCAGGTCTGCCCAGGATTCCCGTTGCTCCCCAGATAAGTAGGGAACCCCAGCCAGGACTAACACATATGGGCATGAGGCTGGGGGTAAATCGAGTACATCGGGATTGGATCTCCTCCTACTCAAAAGCTTCTATTTTGATCTATTTCGGGTAGAAAAATGACTCTAAACACACTTATTTTAGTTCCAAAAGCTTTACAATTCACATGCATTAGTCATTTGCAGGCAAAAAATGAAACATTAAAAAATCACCATTACTGACCATCTGGAGAAAGTTCGACAGGACAGGGGTCATCGTTTTTCATCAGAAAATAAATTTTTGGGACTGTACAAAAAATTATTCAAATGTCATTTGGATCATGCCTCATGTTGAATAATAACTTTTTAAAGCCTCACAGTGACCAAAATTGCCATTTTTACAGAATTTTCCTCATACTCACAAGCTTCTATTTTGACCGATTTCGGGCAGGAAAATGACTCTAAACACACTTGTTTTAGTTCCAAAAGTGATAATTCATATGCAATAGTTATTTACAGTCAAAGATTAAACATTGAAGTTGGATCAAGCCTCATGTTGTAAAACCCCTTTTAAAGCCTCACAGTGACCAAAATTGCCATTTTTACAGACCTTTCCTCCTACTCAGAAGTATCTATTTTGACCAATTTTGGGCAGGAAAATGACTGTAAACACACTTATTTTAGTTCCAAAAGTTATAATTCACATGCAATAGTCATTTACAGTCAAAAGATTAAAAATTAAAAAATTACCATTACTGACCATATGGAGAAAGTTCGACAGGACCAGGGTCATCGTTTTTCATCAGAAAATTGATCTTGTTGGACTCTACAAAAATATGATTCAAAATGTCAATTGGATCGTGCCTCATGTTGAATAAACACTTTTTAAAGCCTCACAGTGACCAAAATTGCCATTTTTACACACTTTTCCTCCTACTCAGACGTTTCTATTTTGACCAATTTTGGGCAGGAAAATAACTGTAAACACACTTATTTTAGTTCCAAAAGTTATAATTCACTTACAATAGTCATTTACAGTCAAAAGATTAAACATTAAAAAATCAACATTACTGACCATATGGAGAAAGTTCGACAGGTCCAGGGTCATCGTTGTTCATCAGAAAATTGATTTTTGCACTGTACAAAAAATTATTCAAAATGTCAATTGGATCGTGCCTCATGTTGAATAACCACTTTTTAAAGCCTCACGGTGACAAAATTGCAATTTTTACACGCTTTTCCTACTACTCAGAAGTTTCTACTTTGACCAATTGTGGGCAGGAAAATGACTCTAAACACACTTATTTTAGTTCCAAAAGTTAAAATTCATATGCAATAGTCATGCACAGTCAAAAGATTAAACATTAAAAAATCACCATTACTGACCATCTGGAGAAAGTTCGACAGGTCCGGTGTCATTGTTTTTCATCAGAAAATTGATTTTTTGGACTGTACAAAAAATTATTCAAAATATCAATTGGATCGTGCCTCGTGTTGAATAACCAATTTTTAAAGCCTCACAGTGAACAAAATTGCCCTTTTTACAGACTATTCCTCCTACTCAAAAGATTCTATTTCGGCAAATTTGGGCAGGAAAATGACTCTAACCACACCTATTTTAGTTCCAAAAGTTATAATTCATATGCAATAGTCATGCACAGTCAAAAGATTAAAGAATAAAAAATCACCATTACTGACCATCTGGAGAAAGTTCGACAGGTCCGGGGGCATCGTTTTTTGTCAGAAAATGTATTTTTTGGACAGCACAAAAAATGATTCAAAATGTCAATTAGATCATGCCTCATGTTGAATAACCACTTTTTAAAGCCTCACAGTGACCAAAATTGCCATTTTTACAGAATTTTCCTCATACTCACAAGCTTCTATTTTGACCGATTTTGGGCAGGAAAATGACTATAAACACACTTGTTTTAGTTCCAAAAGTGATAATTCATATGCAATAGTTATTTACAGTCAAAGATTAAACATTGAAGTTGGATCGAGCCTCATGTTGAAAAACCACTTTTTAAATCCTCACAGTGACCAAAATTGCCATTTTTACACACTTTTCCTCCTACTCAGTAGTTTCTATTTTGACCAATTTTGGGCTGGAAAATGACTGTCAACACACTTATTTAATTCCAAAAGTTATAATTCACATGCAATAGTCATTTACAGTCAAAAGATTAAAAGTTAAAAAATTACCATTACTGACCATATGGAGAAAGTTCGACAGGACCAGGGTCATCGTTTTTCATCAGAAAATAGATCTTGTTGGACTCTACAAAAATATGATTCAAAATGTCAATTGGATCGTGCCTCATGTTGAATAAACACTTTTTAAAGCCTCACAGTGACCAAAATTGCCATTTTTACACGCTTTTCCTCCTACTCAGAAGTTTCTATTTTGACCAATTTTGGGCAGGAAAATAACTGTAAACACACTTATTTTAGTTCCAAAAGTTATAATTCACTTACAATAGTCATATGCAGTCAAAAGATTAAACATTAAAAAATCAACATTACTGACCATATGGAGAAAGTTCGACAGGTCCAGGGTCATCGTTGTTCATCAGAAAATTGATTTTTTGCACTGTACAAAAAATTATTCAAAATGTCAATTGGATCGTGCCTCATGTTGAATAACCACTTTTTAAAGCCTCACAGTGACAAAAAATTGCCATTTTTACACACTTTTCCTACTACTCAGAAGCTATCTACTTTGACCAATTGTGGGCAGGAAAATGACTCTAAACACACTTATTTTAGTTCCAAAAGTTATAATTCATATGCAATAGTCATGCACAGTCAAAAGATTAAACATTAAAAATCACCATTACTGACCATCTGGAGAAAGATCGACAGGTCCGGTGTCATTGTTTTTCATCAGAAAATTGATTTTTTGGACTGTACAAAAAATTATTCAAAATGTCAATTGGATCGTGCCTCGTGTTGAATAACCAATTTTTAAAGCCTCACAGCGAACAAAATTGCCCTTTTTACAGACTATTCCTCCTACTCAAAAGATTCTATTTCGGCCAATTTTGGGCAGGAAAATGACTCTAACCACACCTATTTTAGTTCCAAAAGTTATAATTCATATGCAATAGTCATGCACAGTCAAAAGATTAAAGAATAAAAAATCACCATTACTGACCATCTGGAGAAAGTTCGACAGGACCGGGGTCATCGTTTTTCATCAGAAAATTAATTTTTGGGACTGTACAAAAAATTATTCAAATGTCATTTGGATCATGCCTCATGTTGAATAATCACTTTTTAAAGCCTCACAGTGACCAAAATTGCCATTTTTACAGAATTTTCCTCCTACTCACAAGCTTCGATTTTGTCCGATATCGGGCAGGAAAATGACTCTAAACATACCTATTTTAGTTCCAAAAGTGATAATTCATATGCAACAGTTATTTACAGTCAAAGATTAAACATCAAAGTTGGATCGAACCTCATATTGAAAAACCACTTTTTAAAGCCTCACAGTGACCAAAATTGCCATTTTTACAGACTTTTCCTCCTACTCAGAAGCTTCTGTTTTGTCTTATTTCGGGCAGGAAAATGACTCTAAACATACCTATTTTAGTTCCAGAAGTGGTCATTTATATGCAATAGTTATTTACAGTCAAAAGATTAAACATTAAAAAATCACCATTACTGACTATCTGGAGAAAGTTCGACAGCTCCGCGGTCATCGTGTTTCATCAGAAAATAGATTTTTTGTACTGTACAAAAAATGATTCACAATGTCAATTGGATCGTGCCTCATGTTTAATAACCACTTTTTAAAGCCTCACAGTGATCTAAATTGCCATTTTTACACGCTTTTCCTCCTACTCAGAAGTTTCTATTTTGACCGAATTTTGGGCCGGAAAATTACTCTAAACACTCTTATTTTAGTTCCAAAAGTTATAATTCACATGCAATAGTCATTTACAGTCAAAAGAATAAACATTAAAAAATCACCATTACTGCCCATCTGCAGAAAGTTCGACAGCTCCGCGGTCATCAATTTTCATCAGAAAAATGTTTTTTGGACTCTACAAAAAATGATTCAAAATGTCAATTGGATCGTACCTCATGTTGAATAACCACTGTTTAAAGCCTCACAGTGACCAAAAGTGTCATTTTCACAGACTATCCCTCCTACTCAGAAGCTTTTATTTTTACCTATTTCGGGCAGGAAAATGACTCTAAACACACTTTTTTTAGTTCCAAAATTGATAATTCATATGCAATAGTTATTTACAGTCAAGAGATTAAACATTAAAAAATCACCATTACTGACTATCTGGAGAAAGTTCGACAGGTCCAGGGTCATCGTTGTTCATCAGAAAATTGATTTTTGCACTGTACAGAAAATGATTCAAAATGTCAATTGGATCGTGCCTCATGATGAATAACCACTTTTTAAAGCCTCATAGTGACCAAAATTGCCATTTTTACAGACTTTTCCTCCTACTCAGAAGCTCCTATTTTGACCGAATTCGGCAGGAAAATGACTCTAAACACACTTATTTTAGTTCCAAAAGTGATAATTCACATGCAATAGTTATTTACAGTCAAAAGATTAAACATTAAAAAATCACCATTACTGACCATCTGGAGAAAGTTCGACAGGTCCGGGGTCATCGTTTTTCATCATAAATTGATTTTTGGACTCTACAATAAATGATTCAAAATGTCAATTGGATCGTGCCTCATGTTGATAACCACTTTTTAAAGCCTGACAGTGACCAAAATTGCCATTTTTACAGACTATTCCTCCTACTCAGAAGCTTCTATTTTGTCTTTTTTCGGGCAGGAAAATGACTCTAAACACACCTATTTTAGTTCCAAAAGTGATAATTCATATGCAATAGTTATTTACAGTCAACAGTTTAAACATTAAAAAATCACCATTACTGACCATCTGGAGAAAGTTCGACAGGTCCGGGGCCATCGTTTTTCATCAGAAAATTGAGTTTTTGGACTCTACAAAAAATGATTCAAAATGTCAATTGGATCGTGCCTCATGTTTAATAACCTATTTTTAAAGCCTCACAGTGACCTAAATTGCCATTTTTGCACGCTTTTCCTCCTACTCAGAAGTTTTTATTTTGACCAATTTTGGGCAGGAAAATGACTCTAAACACACTTATTTTAGTTCCAAAAGTTATAATTCACATGCAATAGTCATTCACAGTCTAAAGATTAAACATTAATAAATCACCCTTACTGACCATCTGGAGAAAGTTCGACAGGTCCGCGGTCATCAATTTTCATCAGAAAAATGATTTTTTGGACTCTACAAAAAATGATTCAAAATGTCAATTGGATCGTACCTCATGTTGAATAACCACTGTTTAAAGCCTCACAGTGACCAAAAGTGTCATTTTCACAGACTATCCCTCCTACTCAGAAGCTTCTATTTTGACCTATTTCGGGCAGGAAAATGACTCTAAACACACTTTTTTAGTTCCAAAATTGATAATTCATATGCAATAGTTATTTACAGTCAAGAGATTAAACATTAAAAAATCACCATTACTGAACATCTGAAGAAAGTTCGACAGACCCGCAATCATCGTTTTTCATCAGAAAATTGATTTTTGGACTCTACAAAAAATTATTCAAAATGTCAATTGGATCGTGCCTCATGTTGAATAACCACTTTTTAAAGCCTCACAGTGACCAAAATTGCCATTTTTACAGGCTTTTCCTCCTACTCAGAAGTTTCTATTTTGACCAATTTTGGGCAGGAAAATGACTCTAAACACACTTATTTTAGTTCCAAAAGTTATAATTCACATGCAATAGTCATTTACAGTCAAGAGATTAAACATTAAAAATATCACCATTACTGACCGTCTGGAGAATGTTCGACAGGTCATCGTTTTTCATCATAAAATTGATTTTTTGGACTCTACAATAAATGATTCAAAATGTCAATTGGATCGTGCCTCATGTTGAATAACCACTTTTTAAAGCCTCACAGTGACCAAAATTGTCATTTTTACAGACTTTTCCTCCTACTCAGAAGCTTCTATTTTGACTGATTTGGGGCAGGAAAATGACTCTAAACACACTTATTTTAGTTCCAAAAGTGATAATTCACATGCAATAGTTATTTACAGTCAAAAGATTAAACATTAAAAAATCACCATTACTGACCATCTGGAGAAAGTTCGACAGGTCAGGGGTCATCGTTTTTCATCAGAAAATTAATTTTTTGGACTGTCCTGGCGCACCCCTCTTTTGCCCGCCCAGGAATCAGTCAGACTGCCGTCTTCATTAAAACGGACTGCCGCCGTGGTGTTATCATGAGCAGTCACCAGAAAGCTTATCAGATCGGCGTCTAGCCCCATTTCTTGAAGGACCAGCCATAACTTGGACCTATTAACTAGATCAAAGGCCGAGGAGAGGTCCATAAAGATTAATAAACTCACCATTACTGACCATTTCTGACCATCTGGAGAAAGTTCGACAGGTCTGGGGTCATCGTTTTTCATCCGGAAATTGATTCTTTGGACTGTACAAAAAAGTATTCAAAATGTCAATTGGATCGTGCCCCGTGTTGAATAACCAATTTTTAAAGCCTCACAGTGACCAATATTGCCATTTTTACAAACTATTCCTCCTACTCAAAAGCTTCTATTTTGACCTATTTCGGGCAGGAAAATTACTCTAAACACTCTTATTTTAGTTCCAAAAGTTATAATTCACATGCAATAGTCATTTACAGTCAAAAGAATAAACATTAAAAAATCACCATTTCTGAACATCTGGTGAAAGTTTGACAGGTCCTGGGTCATCGTTTTTCATCAGAAAATAGATTTTTTGGACTGTACAGAAAATGATTCAAAATGTCAATTGGATCGTGCCTCATGATGAATAACCACTTTTTAAAGCCTCACAGTGACCAAAATTGCCATTTTTACAGACTTTTCCTCCTACTCAAAAGCTTCTATTTTGACCGATTTCGGCAGGAAAATGACTCTAAACACACTTATTTTAGTTCCAAAAGTGATAATTCACATGCAATAGTTATTTACAGTCAAAAGATTAAACATTAAAAAATCACCATTACTGACCATCTGGAGAAAGTTCGACAGGTCCGGGGTCATCGTTTTTGATCAGAAAACGGATTTTTGGGACTCTACAAAAAATGATTCAAAATGCCAATTGGATCGTGCCTCATGTTGAATAACCACTTTTTAAAGCCTGACAGTGACCAAAATTGCCATTTTTACAGACTATTCCTCCTACTCAGAAGCTTCAATTTTGACCGAATTTAGGCAGCAAACTGACTCTAAACACACTTATTTTAGTTCCAAAAGTTATAATTCATATGCAATTGTTATTTACAGTTAAAAGATTAAATATTAAAAAATCACAATTACTGACCTTCTGGAGAAAGTTCGACAGGACAGGGGTCATCGTTTTTCATCAGAAAATTGATTCTTTGGACTGTACAAAAAGTGATTCAAAATGTCAATTGGATCGTGCCTCGTGTTGAATAACCAATTTTTAAAGCCTCACAGTGACCAAAATTGCCATTTTTACAAACTATTCCTCCTACTCAAAAGCTTCTATTTTGACCTATTTCGGGCAGGAAAATTACTCTAAACACTCTTATTTTAGTTCCAAAAGTTATAATTCACATGCAATAGTCATTTACAGTCAAAAGAATAAACATTAAAAAATCACCATTTCTGACCATCTGGAGAAAGTTTGACAGGTCCGGGGTCATCGTTTTTCATCAGAAAATAGATTTTTTGGACTGTACAAAAAAGTATTCAAAATGTCAATTGGATCGTGCCCCGTGTTGAATAACCAATTTTTAAAGCCTCACAGTGAACAAAATTGCCATTTTTACAAACTATTCCTCCTACTCAATTCAATTCAATTCATAATCTTTATTCGGATAGGCAGTATATCCATAAAAGTACAACCATAAAAAAACTGTTAAAATTATCAGACACAATTTCACATCTTAGAATATGATGAATAAAATGCATTATTTACAACATAACCAATCACAGTTAAGAATTCAAGGGTCTGACATGGACTGACGTGCCCGGATCGCAGCTCTCAGAAAAGTACTTAAGCGGAATACAAGCTCCTCATCGATCATACCAAGCATGCTTGTATAAGCCAGATCCAGGCTAACAGGTTTCCTTTTTTAAAATAGGGATAGAGTGTCCCCTTGCTATATTTCATATAATATTTACAAAAGAATAAAAAGTGCAGGGTTGTCTGTCCGCTAATTCCGTCACATGGGCAGGGTACCAAATCAATTTTGGGATGATAACCAAGGGGAAAACATAATACAAACTTGAGTGTCCCTGCTCTGAGACGGAATAACAGACTTCTTTCCCAGTGACTCATAGGTAAGGTGAGGTAGTTTGGTAGGGGATAACAATATTGGACTAGTGACATATAACTAGAGACAAGGGTTTTCTGTGATTCCTGAGCTATGCGCTCGGTACTGTAAAATAGGTAAAGTGCATTCCTAAGATCTATTTTCCGTAGTGTTTCAGCTTTACAAGGGTTAATAAAAATACAACCCTGATTAATACTGCATAAGCTCTGATAAACTCCGGATAGCCAGGGGATATCCATCCCTTTCTCACACTTCAAACAGTCCATGATGATATCTCTAGTCAGAATAGCTTCCTCATTCTTCCAGACAGACAGCCAAAAGAGAGCCGGGCGAGCACGTATAAAATCAGTGACATAATTTAAATTTAATTCTTTATGGCAAACATAATGAGATGTCGAGATTGGGGCGCCCAACAGTTTCCTGCAGAATCTGTTTTCTTCCCGCTGAATGCAGGAACTGTTTGTGGTGCCCCAGATCTCCGCTCCATAAGTAGCTACTGGGACGCATTGCAATTTAAAAAATTTTAAGATAGCTAAAATAACGCCAGTGTTCTTAGGACGGGGAAAGCTAAAAATGGAATTGATGGTCTTTGAGAACTTGCTCCTGGACTGAGAAAGATGCTCAGTCCAGGAGCCGTTCGCAGCAAAGACCACACCAAGGTAGGGGAATTTACCAGTGCATATTAATTTTTGGCTGCCAACGGAGATAGAGGTAAGGGAGCGTTTTTGTGGGCCACAAGACATTAAAAATTATTTTTTTAAATTAGCTCTTAAATCCAGACTGTCCATATGTTTAACAAACGACTGTACTAAAATGCGCAATGAGTTTGGGGTGCGACCTATAAGCACCGCATCGTCAGCATAAAGTAACACCGGCAAAGGTTTGCCGTTAATCATAGGCACATCTTTGGTTGCACCTATCAATGATTTGTTCAGGCCGTTAATATAAATAATAAAAAGAAGGGGGCCAGAACACATCCCTGCCTGACCCCCTTCCTACCTTGATAGGCCCTGAGACCTCACCACCTCTACCAATTCTCACTTGTGCCTGAAGGTCCTTATGAAGATAAGCCAGGAAATGAACCAGGGGAGCGTCTAAACCATGGCCCAACAGGATAGCCCACAGCTTTGACCTGTTGACAAAATCAAAAGCTGAGGACAAATCCATGAAGGCCAGGTAGACAGGAGTTTTACGAGCAATGGTATATTTCCCAATCACAAGGCTGAGGTTCAGACATTGCTCGATGGTACCAACCTTCCTACGAAAGCCTAACTGACAGCGCTCTAAAATACCATATTCCTCTGACCATTCCAGGATCTTGTTATATAGGACTCTGCCCAGTATTTTAACAGTGTTATCAATCAACGATATTGGTCTGTAATTAATGGGCTGTGACCTATCCCCTTTTTGAATATTGGAACTATAATACTTTTTGCCCAAGTATCAGGGAGCGGGCCCAACATACAATGATTAAAAACATTCAGGAGAAGGGGAGCCCAGAAGTCCGGGATCCATTTGATAATATCAATCGGTAACCCATCCGGGCCAGGGGCTTTATTCCCGATAGACTGATGGATAGCCTCTTCTATTTCAGGGAGTGTGATTTGAAGAGTGTTGGGGAGACTATACTCCAGCTGTTCAATCTCTCCCTGCGGGGTGGCATAAATATTTGAAAAATGATCTTCCCAGGACTGGCTCGAGATTGTGCAGCTAATTGGTGTTAATAGCTGTCCCATGGATCTAAGATCCCTTACAGCAGTCCAAAATAAATTACCCCTTTTTTCCGTAGCAGCCTGCGATAAGGCTTCCCAACGATCCCTTACGAGTGCCTCTTTCCGGTTAGTAATAGCTAGTTTATACATCTGTCTAGCCTGTATTACATCATGGGAATACCTGGGGTCAGCTGACAAAGCCATACGCAGGTTCCTATTGGCAGCAGAGCATACAGAATCAAACCATCTAGGGCCCGGTTTCTTCAAGGAAACGGGCTTTAACAGGAGAGTTTTAACTGCCTGACAGAGTTTAGAAAAACCACCAACTACCTCCTGATGGGGAGCTTCAGATGACAAGCAGGAGGTGATATAGGGTAAGTTGTCCTTCACAAGTAATTTAAACAGATCCCCATTATCAATACCCCTCCATGACAGTGTTAGGTTGTCGGTAGATGGAGTTAAATCTTTAGCCCCGCATTCAATTGGGAACATGTGTCGGGGTGCCAATCTGAAAGCGGTTCTAATGGGGTTGTGATCCCCCTGAATAGTGGCAACAACCTCTGCAGTAATTAAATAATCCGTCAGTAGAGGAGAGATGAAAACAAAGTCTATTACGGACGAATGTCCCCTGCCTCTGAAGGTCGGGTGATGGTTATTGGTGGCATGAGATGTACCCAACTGCTCCATGACATTAACTAAATTGAGCGAGCTCAATAGAGCTGTCAATTCCGCTCCCCTGCGAAAAGAAGGGCCCGTAGTGTGTGGTTCCGTGACACAATGCCTGTCATAAAATTTTGCATTAAAATCCCCAGCCAGAATAATCCCAATAGTATTCCAACCGGATGCCTGGTAATCTAGATTGGAAATAAAATCAAAAAGCTCAATAAAACTCTTGTTGGGGACTGATGCAAAATCATTATTATAAAAGTTAACCAAATAAAGAGAGACTCTTCTCTTAAAAAGTATTACTTGGAAGTTAGGGCTGTTTGTTGGGAGTATCTTATAGCTACCACCAGTCGCTACATTAAGACCAATAAGAAGGCCCCCAGATGGTCGACCTTTATTGTGGCTGGATGCCGGGACACAAGTGCAATGAAACCCTTCAATGTGTGAATCGTGTGTGGCCCAGGTCTCTTGGAACATGACAATATCTTGGTCTTTGACCAGGCGCAACCAATCCTGGTCGTCGAGCTTAGAGTGCAGTCCTGCTACATTCCAGCTGAGGATGTTCAAATCAGCTCCATTATTAATACTAGTGGGCGGACTTTCGCCGTTATCAGTAATGGTTATAACTGTACTGGCAAGGGGCTGTTCCAAAAGGGACTGCTGGGAAAGCTGAGCGTCCCTGGTTGATAATTGTCAGTCCTGTGTATCTAGGTTAGATAACGAGTTAAACCTATTTGTTATCAGAGGCAAAACAGGGGAGTCCCTTTGAGGATTGTTGAGTGGCTTGTAAAAATAACTCAGGGGAGTGCACTAATATGGGTGTTTTGAGTGGTTGGTTGTTCAAAATTATTCAGTAAATGGCGAACAAGCTTAGGTCTGCGAAAATTAAGAACAATGCAGTCGCCATCTATATTTTTAAGAGAATGGCCAACCCACCCGACTCTTCTAGCCATGATGATATCATTCATTTTGGATGGGTGGAACCCCTTATGCTTACAAAGCCAATCTACGGCCTTATTACGCAGGTCTGCCCAGGATTCCCGTTGCTCCCCAGATAAGTAGGGAACCCCAGCCAGGACTAACACATATGGGCATGAGGCTGGGGGTAAATCGAGTACATCGGGATTGGATCTCCTCCTACTCAAAAGCTTCTATTTTGATCTATTTCGGGTAGAAAAATGACTCTAAACACACTTATTTTAGTTCCAAAAGCTTTACAATTCACATGCATTAGTCATTTGCAGGCAAAAAATGAAACATTAAAAAATCACCATTACTGACCATCTGGAGAAAGTTCGACAGGACAGGGGTCATCGTTTTTCATCAGAAAATAAATTTTTGGGACTGTACAAAAATTATTCAAATGTCATTTGGATCATGCCTCATGTTGAATAATAACTTTTTAAAGCCTCACAGTGACCAAAATTGCCATTTTTACAGAATTTTCCTCCTACTCACAAGCTTCGATTTTGACCGATGTCGGGCAGGAAAATGACTCTAAACATACCTATTTTAGTTCCAAAAGTGATCATTCATATGCAACAGTTATTTAGAGTCAAAGATTAAACATCAAAGTTGGATCGAACCTCATTTTGAAAAACCACTTTTTAAAGCCTCACAGTGACCAAAATTGCCATTTTTACAGACTTTTCCTCCTACTCAGAAGCTTCAATTTTGACCGATTTCGGGCAGGAAAAGGACTCTAAACACACTTATTTTAGTTCCAAAAATGATAATTCACATGCAATAGTTATTTACAGTCAAAAGATTAAACATTAAAAAATCACCATTACTGACCATCTGGAGAAAGTTCGACAGGTCCGGGGTCATCGTTTTTCATCAGAAAACGGATTTTTTTGGACTCTACAAAAAATGATTCAAAATGCCAAATGGATCGTGCCTCAAGTTGAATAACCACTTTTTAAAGCCTGACAGTGACCAAAATTGCCATTTTTACTGACTATTCCTCCTACTCAGAAGCTTCTATTTTGACTTATTTCGGGCAGGAAGATGACACTAAACACACTTATTTTAGTTCCAAAAGTTATAATTCA